>CM067365.1:59117301-59344801 GCA_034401795.1 Chaetoderma sp. LZ-2023a
ATGGAAAACGTTGAACACAATTTAAATGAAAGCTGTTGCTGCAATAGCCACCAAAGACTTGTTTTCAAAATGTGTACACTATCCAGAGATATAACGCCTGGAATACGTCGTCTGCAATCACATAGCAGTCAGGTGGTCAATAGATGTGTGATGTGGTGCTACTATGCAGGACCGATTTTCCAATTGGAGTGAGGCCTAGGTGAGTCCGGGGGCGGGGGTGGGGGTGGAGGTGTGAGGTGGCAGGCTCCCAATGACACCCTCAGATGTTCAGATGTAAGCCTAAATGACTATTTAAAAACAAAGAATTATTGATATAAAAACAATAACTTTACTGGCATAGCTTCTACTAACTCGTCAGGGGAGATCATAAAACAAATCTACGCCCTATTTTTACGGCCAAGGGGTGGGTTGATTGGGGCGTTTCCTCATTTGCGGCAGTAATACGCTTAACTGGCTCGCCGCTAAGAGTCACCATACGCTAGATCCCATGAGCACAACACAATGACTTGCTGAATATTTTGAAAACAATCTGACTGAAAGATGTTGGTGGCTTAGCCACCAACAATTGTCAGTCGAATTGTTTTTGAAATATTTACCGGCTCCAGAGGTATAACCCTTGGAATATGCCGTCTGCAAAACCTCACAGTTAATCAGACAGTTAATATAGTCCAACATCGCGAGATACTATTTATCGGCCAGGAACTAATACTGTTGGCGTGTAATCATACTATTACTATTTTCCGGTATAAAGCTTCAAGCTGCGTGTATAGATCGCTTCAGCAACTAAATTACTCTGGGACAAAACAACTCATATCAAAAGCGGAATATATTTCCGAATTCCTAACGAAGCACTCATGCGATTGTCTGCACACCCCCAGCTCACCATTTTCGCGATACTTGAACACGTAGTGGTGGCAAGTCATTACTAAGGTCTTTTATAATTATTAGGCCGATATCTCCATAGCCAAAGGGCGTGTTCTGGTTCATTGTGCAGATGCATACGTATGTCAACCGGGTACAAATTCGAGCTTTGAATAACTAGATTATTCATAGCTTCAGGCATTCCAAATAAATATACATTCTTCGATAGCGGTAGTGAAACTTAATAAAGGAAATAACCTACAGAGCACATTACATAGTTTTAATAAGTATTGGAATCCGTGAAAATTAGGGGTAAACTTAAGCAAACCATTTTACCTCGGAGATGAAGAGATTGAAACAGTAGATGCGTATTTATTATTAGGAATACTTTAAAATAATAACTGCAGTTTTTACTCATGCAGAAAGCGAAACATAAGCTTGGAAATAAAGCTATGTTTCAATTACTCAGAAAAGTCAAATAACACGATATACTATTTGACCTCCGATGCAGCCTATTCGACATCACGAAAACTCCAGTTATTTTATATTGGTCCGAGGTATAGGGATTTGGAAATCTAGATATGTTCCAAGCTGACCAAATTATATATTTAAAATATGCGCTACATGCAAAGGAAAGCACACCAAATGTGATGATTTTGGCGAAACGGGTCGCCGTCCATTGAATATAATGGTCAAAACTAATATGTTATAGTTCTGGACCGATCTGGTTGACGCAAGTTATGGCAAATTATCATCAATCCTTTATTTTGTCTGCCCAGAACTTGAAGATGGCCAGATTTCAACAATGACTTCAGAAAATAAAATCGATACCTCAGGAAATCGGAAAAGAAGACTTAGTTAACGCAGACCTTGTATTACCTGTTACGGACATCATAACACTCTTTCACTATAGAACCTCAAACATTAAATTGACAGTTGATATATATATCCCACAGTACTATATCGCAAGTACAAATGCAAAACAACAACAAAGACACTTCTAAGAATATGCAATGGTCTACTTCTCAGAAATGTATGCACATTGCTTATATTTGCTAAGAGACCCATCGTACTAAATCATAGAGCCTATGTGATAACAAATGTGCTAGAATAATGATAGCACAGAACTCGAATATTGTAATTAAATCAACTATTGTTTAATTGTAAAATAAGTGCATAATCTGTATTTAAAATGTAATGCATTCCTGACACTGCCGCCAGTGGCGTGGCTAGGAAATGTATGGTAGGTGGCAATAAGGATGGGTAGGCCAGCGTAATGGGCCGCCAAGTGTGGTGTGTCAGGAAGGGGTTTCCACCTCCTTTGAGTTGTGGCGTAGGCAGGTTGTGACGCCAACCACTAATACAACACAGCATATGGAAAATAAAAAGATGTGATGGTGGTGGAGGGTTGGAGGTGGTCGGTTCCGGCCAGGGAGGAAATGTAAAAGTGTCTTCAAGAACATGTGTATACACTTGCACAAGCGGACCATTATTAAGACAAGTATACCAACCATTGCGATCTAACACGATTTACAAAACTAACAACTAACAACAAGTTGTTATTAGTTGTTGGTTTGTACTCCAGGTTATACTAACATGGTTTAGACCACGACGCGTAGAGAGGAAGCCTTTTCAGTGCTGTGCAGTTTAGACAAAATCCTTTAAATTGTACTTAAGTTGAATTCTCCTGTTATTGTGGTTTTCAGCGAATTTGTCAACAGACAGCTGCAGATCTAGCCTATGGAGTCGTTCGCTTTCGCGTGATAGCAGACCGAGGTTGCTCAATCTGGTGTTACCCATTTAGTGTCTAACTGGTGTCTTAATGCGTTTCAATGCAGAAAAGAACAATGGACATTTCCATTTTTAGCTATGCCCCGCTCATCACTAGCTAAGCTCCGCCCACACCTCGCCGTATTGGGTTTGATCCATCCAAATGCACTAGCTATCAATTTCCTGAAAACTATAGAGGGAAGCTGTTGAATAGTGTGTAACTAATTTGACTGGGTGCTGTTGCTTGCCTATGACAGCAACAGCGCCCAGTCAAATTAGTTTCAAAATAGTCAACAGAATATTTGGTAAATAGTAAAAGCAAACAATTTGTACAACAACGCATAGAGCCGTCTTCAAATATGTGTTCGTGACGCACTTATCGACATCATTCATGACGTCATTCATTATGATATCATTCTACATATCGCGCAGTTCATTATGACGTCATATGATGGGTGGGTACTCTGGAAAGGTGAATTTTGGCCTATCTTTGCAGCGGTGGAAATGCTGTGGCAGCAGCAGCTCCCGGAACAAATTAGTTTCAACATAATGTGTATTAAATAGTAAGAACATACAATTTGGACAACTGACGGACTATTCCAGGTTCATAACGGAGTATTTCTATCAATTATGATTGTGACGGCAGCCTACACGTGGCATAATTGATTATGAAGACACATTAATTGGCTGACAGATCGGATTTATACATGTATCAATGTAACGAACACACCAAACAGTAACGGATTGAAGAATGCTTTGGAAAGAGCAATGCCATCAGCCAGTGAGGTGATCCTCTCTCCATTCTACGCATAGGCAGCAACAGCACCTAGTCAAATTAGTTACAAACTATTCAACAGCTTTCCTGTATAGTTTTCAGGAAATTGATAGCTAGGGCATTTGGGGATCGATCAATCCCAACACGGCGCGGTGTGGGTGGAGTTTAGCTAGTGATGGGCGGGCATAGCTAAAAATGGAAAGGTCCATTTTATGTCTTTATTACTAAAATAAACATTCTGTAGAATATTTTGAAAATAATTTGACTAGTCGTTGTTGCTAACACTAAGTCAAATTAGTTTCAAAATATTTAACAGCGTACTTGTATAGTTACTTTGATATTGGGAGTCTGGGAATTCAGGGTTCGATCGATCACAATCCCGGCAAAGGGTGGGCGGAGTTAAAATAGAAATTGATAAACGTTGAATCGTCCATTAACACGTTATCCATTAATGCGGGCACCAATGAGAGAGAAGATTTATACAACTAACAGCCGCGGTTATCGACCCCTTTGCCATATTAATATGACAAAAGCGGTCGATTACTGCTTTAATCGTGGCAATTTACTTAATTTTAAAATAACACTGATATTTTCGTTTACTTTTGCGTAGATATCTAGCTAATATGCTAGAAAAATAAATACGAGTTCCAAACTGAGTCACTGCCCAGGGTTGTGGGGGGGGGCGGGGAGTCGGAGGAGTGGTAGGATGGTGGCAGGAGCGGGATGAGGAGGAGGAAAAATAGGGGGAGGAGGAGTAAGATTATTATTATTATTATTATTATTATTATTATTATTAGTAGTAGTAGTAGTAGTAGTAGTAGTAGTAGTAGTAGTAGTAGTAGTAGTAGTAGTAGTAGTAGTAGTAGTAGTTGTAGTAGTATTAGTAGTAGTAGTAGTAGTAGTAGTAGTAGTAGTAGTAGTAGTAGTAGTAGTAGTAGTAGTAGTAGTAGTAGTAATAGTAGTAGTGGGAGGAGGAGGACGAGAAGGAGGATGAGGAAGAGGAGAAGGAGGGGAAGGTGGTGGTGGGATCGGAAGTGGCGGAGGACGAGGATGGTGTCGGAGATCGAGGAGGGGGATGATGGGGTCGGAGATGGAGGGGTAGAGGATTGTGAGGAGGATGAGGGGAGGAGAAGTATGAGTAGCAGATGGATGAGGAGGAAGAGGAGGAAGAGGAGGAGAAAGAGCAGCAGGCGCATGAGGAGGTGGCGATGTGGGAGGAGGATGAGGAAGTGGGTTGCAAGTAATGATTAATAATTTGATGGTAATGACGATGATCATGCTAAAGATGGTCATGACGACAGCATGTACGTATCTAATTCTAGTTAACAATCCAAACCTGATTAACGACGACGACGACGACGACGACGACGACGGCTACGGCGGTAGCGACGACGACGTCGACAACGACAAAGACGATGATTATTTTCGATCCAATATTCAGTAAATGACAAAAAATCGGCTTACCTGGATAAAGTGTAGTTAGAAATCCAATCCTACAAATAAGTTCATTGCGTAAGCTCTTAATCTTAGAGCCGGACATAGAAACTGATGACGCATTAAGGACAAGATGTAAATGACGTTCCACAGCAATATCCATTATATCCTCTTCTATGCTTTAGAATCCTGCGAATACAGGGACAAAATAAAGACGGATGTGTAAAACGACGCTCACCGGGGGGGATATACAAATCAATAAATAGAGTCTCGCTGCGGAGTGTACGGGTTTGCTGCTCGATTAGCAGATATAACAATGGAGTCGCAATTATTCATTATTCAATGAACCTTTCCACTTTATCCATACATCATATGACGTCATAGTCAACTAAGTGATGTGTAGAATGTCATCATAAACAATGGCGCCACTATGACGTTATGGATGACGTAGGTAAGTACGTCACGAACGCATTATTGAAAACGGACTATGCATTGTTGTACGAATTGTATGCCGTTACTATTTAATAAATATTCTGTTGAATATTTTGAAACTAATTTGACTGGGCGATGTCGCTGCCATAGGCAGCGACATCACCCAGTGCAGTTAGTTGCAAACTATTCAACAGCTTACACGTATAGCTTTCAAGAAATTGGTAGTCATGCGTTCTGGGATCGATCGATACTAACACGGGGTTGTGTGGGTGGAGCTTACCTAGTGGTGGGAGGGCCCCATAGCTAAAACTTGAACGGTCAATTTTTCAATTACATTCATCATCATAACTTGTATACATCTTTATAGCTATCAATAACATAAAGCGTTTGCTGTCGTCAACATAACTAGTAGTCTATATAAGCGTACGTGTGCAATTGAGAGGCCTATAACCTCGCAATGTGTCATAGATATTGTGTCAAAATTTGTCAAAAATTGCCAACGGGCTCGGTATGGGACAAGCTCTATGGCGCTGTAGAACTGCATACGCACGCTGATGCGTGGACGTACTTACACGTTTGCACTCAGGGACGCACGCTGGTACGCACGTGTACACGAACGCACACATTTGCATTGACGTACATGTTTTCACGCTCAGTCTCACGTGTTTGCAAACACGCTCGCTCGCTCGAACGCTCATAAGCACATACGAACGGACGGACGCATGCGTGCACGCGCGAACGCCCGAACGCACGCACGGACGGACGCACGCACGTACGTACGCACGCACGCACGTACGTACGCACACGCGCGCACACACATCCTTCCACCCATCCATCCATCCATCAATCCATCAACCCACCCACCCAGCCACCCACCCACCCACCAACACCCCCACCTGTTCATCCATCCATCCATCCGTCCATCAATCCATCCATCGCGCCATCCTTCAAGCCACATACACATACACAAACACACCACACGCGCCGCCCAAAAATCAACCTTTTAATAAAGCATTTTCCTAAATTCCGGTCGTCAATTTACACAAAAATAGTCTCCTCTTGGCCAACAAATGGCCATACGCTGAGCAAATATTTCAATATTCTTGAAAGATCTTGACAAATTAAAGGGTTAGTTGATAAAAGAAATATCATTTATGCAACTGTCATAGGGTGGAATTTCCTCTATCTTACCAACGTAATGTTTTTGAATTTATGACACAAGACGGGTTAATATACATATTATATTGTTCGCTGGACGACTGTTATGCAGGGCAACCTCCAGTTTCCGTACGTCTTGTCAAATATCCGGGTTTTTTTTTCATCCACGTATCAAAAGAAATTATTGTTAGCTATATCTTATTTATATTTTTATCAACGTATAATTTGTACAATACCCTCTTTTGGTCGGCCAATGCAGCCTGGGTCGCCATATGATTAAAGGTGCATATCCCTGCTAAATGCTTGAAAATAAAATTGCTAACAATGAATACATTTAGAGACTTACATTATGTGGCTAGATGTATTGAACCGAATTAAATGTTAACATATGATGATTTCATTCCGTATAAATTAATATCATTTTTTTAGTTGTGAAATGGAATTAGAGGCACGCTCGCGTAATCTTGCCGTGATCTCGATACAACTTAAGATGGATATTCTATGTGGATGGCTTGACACCATTATGCAGCCAGATTTTCAAATCACTCCTCTGTTGGGTTTTAGTAGGGCTGATCCTTAAATTATGAAATGACTATTTCTCCATTACCGATGGACGTATCTCGATAACACGTGAGAGTGTTAATCTATGGGTCACGGACTGCGCCATTATGAAGCCCAATTGTATATTTACTGTCATGCGGGGATTGGGTGGTACACTCTAAATTTTGATATCGCTAATCCTCCCTTATAGCTGAACGGATATTGATACATCTTGGGAATGGTATTCTATCAGCCACTCTTGACATTCAGTGAAATTAGTTTCAAAATATGCAACAACATGTTTACACATACGTGGCGAATTTATTCTATTTGGGTGGATTGGAGTAGTAGTAGTAGTCGTCGTTGTAGTAGTAGTAGTAGTAGTAGTAGTCGTCGTCGTCGTCGTCGTCGTCGTAGCAACGACACCAACAGCAACCGCCGCCACAGTAGCAGTAGCGGCAACATTAGTAGCAGCAGCAGCAGTAGTAGTGGTAGTAGTAGTAGTAGTAGTAGTAGTAGTAGTAGTAGTAGTAGTAGCAGCAGTAGTAGTAGTAGTTGTAGTAGTAGTAGTAGTAGTAGTAGTAGTAGTAGTAGTAGTAGTAGTAGTAGTAGTAGTAGTAGTAGTAGTAGTAGTAGTAGTAGTAGTAGCCATTCCCTCCTTGGCCCACCCGCTAATGGTCTTTACAACGTATTAGCCTTGGGGCCGAAACAGGGTTAATCCGGCTCTGTCCGTTATGCAATGGGATGGAATCTGGCTTACGCAACAACATTATTCATCACATACTGCAATAACGATCCTATTATCGTCTTTCATCCCGCCGCGCGATAACTGTATACTATTAGATAAGCGGCATATTGCGATGCAGCCCTCATATAGGATAAAGTGATTAGGAATTATTGCGGGAGTATTTAGGGTAGTGGTCTCGAAATATGGAATAATCAGATTCTTCTGATATGTGGTTCTATAAATGCATTATGACGGAACTTTTCCACTTCGCAGACCCAATACGACAATTTTGTTTACTACGGATTAAATCGTGAGTGAATTATTTTGAAATCAATTTGAATAGGTGGCTGTTGCTCTCTAAGGATACCACGATTGGAATACTTTATGCAGATATGGTATCGCATGATACATCTTTTAGAGAATACGAATATACGAGTTACGAATATATGAGTCCATTCATTAACCGTCCACCTCGTACATGTCTGCGTTAGCGACTTCGCTGATTACGCAGCTTACTGGGCCGATTCCGGGCCGATACTGGTATCGGCACGGTATTGGGCCAGCGTCGGCCCAGTAAACCACATTATCTGTGTTCATGTCCCAGAGAGCTACCCGTTCAGGCAGTATTCATGAATAGTATTACTATGCGTATTTTCAAGGAAGCGCGCCAAGTGAAAAATGTTGCAGCCAAAGGCACCACAACTCTCAATGAAATTGTTGAAGAATATTCATCACTTCCCTTCGGACATTGGACAGTAGCGTAGCGATCGCGTATTCCATACTCTAGGAACTAACCTATGTTCTGTAATTTATCTTGTGTCAAAAGTGCCTCAAAGCGCTCAAAAAATTACTCGATATATCAATTAAATATTTTGATCGTCAATAGTGTAAATTTATCACTGAATTTTTTTCGCTGCCTTGACCATTAAATGGATAGTGGTACAGAAAATTGCAGTTTTTACGTAGCCAGTGTCTATTTGCAGGCCGAGAGAAGAGTATTTTTTAAAACTTTACCACTAGAATGACTGGCTCGGTAACCGAGCCAGTCATTCTAGTGGTAAACATTTAAAAATAACGCCCTTCTCTAGGCCTTCCAAATAGCATATCTGAAGACCACTGCAAAGATGTTTTAGTCAGTTTGGCCATTAAGGGTTAAGTTGACGCAAGAGGGGTTAATGTATTGCATTTCAGAGTTATATATTGGCATCCCTTATACAAGCATAGATAAAGAAATTTCAATATGTGCCGCAACCCGCCAGGACATATACTCTTATTCCAAAACCTCTTGACAATAATGACATAACGAACGATGCATATGACTGTGACATCTGACAAGCTCTTACAAATTCGCTCAGTCGCCTGGAGTCCGCGCGTGGACTATTGCTACTATCCGTGGAGTCCTGGGCCACACATTACGGGCCAGTTTAATTGGTATACTCAACACTGCTGATCACGCAACACTGGCCTTCACAGATACAAATGCCATTACTCTATAAAGACCAATTGTATCCATTTCTAGACCTTTATTTAAAGATGTCCTCCTTAATAAAAATGAAATTTATGCAACTGTCATAGGGTGGAATTTCCTCTATCTTACCAACGTAATGTTTTTGAATTTATGTTAAGTAAATAGAATTAAAACAACACACTATCATGTGCAGTATATCCGACTCGACTCTGACTATCAATAAAGGGGCCCATTTCTATCTGTGCCCCACCTATTTCTCGCTAAGCTCAGCCTACGGTTTGTGAGTGTTTGGGATCGAATTATATCCTCTGAAACCTGAATTTGCGGAATCCCATTTTAAGGTAGCTATGCATGTAAGCGGTTGATTATTTCGAAAGTACTTTTACTGGGCGCTGTTGCTTCCTATGGCAGCAATAGTTTCCAGTCAAATTAGTTTCAAATTATTCAACACCATGTTTATTAATTAGTAAATCCATCAAATACATTCATCTCGGACACTTGTCGAAATTTGATATGTTGACGGAGCTAGATACGGCATTATTGCGCATTTGATTATGGCATCAGACTAACTGTGACCTTATTGATTACGAAGTCGTACATTTGAGCAACAGATCGGATCCATCCACTAGCCAAGCCATTTAGATAGACGTAGACTGATGGACTGTTGCGTTTATGCGCATATCAGCCACAGGACTGGCCGATGGCGATACCATACTAGACCAATACTTCCATAGCTCTGTTCTATTTCCCCTTTCCTGAATATTCATCCCTCATCTGACGGCATGTGACGTCATAATCAGCTAAGTGGTGCGCAGGATGACGTTATACTTGTTATGTCATAAATGAATCCATTTGACACGTCTTCATCTCTTAATAGTCAAGCACGTTGTACGAATTGTATGTCTCTACTATTTAAAAAACATGATGTTACATATTTTGAAACTAATTTGACAGGGCGCTGTTTCTGCCTATGGCAGTAACAGAGTCCAGTCAAATTAGTTCCAAAATATCCACTAGTTTACCTGCATAGTTTTCTGGAAATTGATGTTCATGTAGTTCATTGATCGATCGACCCCGACATGGGCAAGTTGTGGGTCAAGCTTAGCTAGAGTTGGGCGGAGCATAGCTAACATGGAAAGGTCCATTGGCCAAATATATGAAAGTTCAAAATACTATACTTATAGTCAAACGCGCGTATGCGGCCACACTAATTTTGTGACCGATCACCATACATGTCCATCAGTATTTCTCAAAGGGCAATGCAACAGTTAAATCATTTCTGTTATTCTGCGCCCAACTGTCCAGTAATGCATGACATTATCTAATAGTTATATGATGTTTATTTATTTACAAATATACCCTTGGCCATTGAACACGGTATTTATACAATTTTACACAAATACATCACATATGACATGAATAATAAAATGCTTCTAGCACGTTTTGAGTCAACAACGCCTCTCAAAGGGCTCAAAATGCTACATATATTAGGAAACCCTTAAGGAATTTTCTAGAAAGTTTGCATTTTTGTGCAGTGGATATCCATTAGCAGGTCAGACGAATACGTGTAATGTATACACAAAATTGTTTTATATTGTCCTGCAAATGCAGCTTCTTGTGCCCACTGCTTAGTTAATCATCGAGAACCTACATCTTGTGGCTTAATCAGTGCCTAAGTGCAGGCAAAGAGATGACTAGTCTTGCTACTTTACAGCTAAATGTTACGGTTACCCAGCCAGTCATTCAAGTGGCAAATTACAATAAAAATAGCGTTCTCTTTCCTACAAATGGACACATGTGTCGGGTTGACATTTACATGAGTTTGTTGACATAAGAGAGAATGAAACCATCGTACAAATACACCCATGCGCATTTTTATTCTAAGCTGATTAGCACGGCTTCAACTCAAAATAGGTAACAACATGCCCAAAATAGTAATTTGCAATCGTAGGCCTATTTAAATAGTTTTCCTATTTAGTTATTCTGGCATTACTTTTAATTACACCTGCCCGTTTTGCATGCACGTGCTACTGACTTATAGCAATACTCATACCACTAATAATAATAGAAATATTATGCACAGTATGATCGCTTCTGTTAAATTCAAATATATTTAGCTGTGCTATTGGGACATCGGCACATATACAATTACATCTGGACATCTCGAGACTATCGCGTGAAGTCAGGAAACATCACCATCGTCCAAGACGTCTTGAGATTTCCAATATCAAAGCGTGTACTAGCATACTAAACGAGGCATATGTCTGTGTTATCTGAAGCGCTATGACACGTTCACATAGTCGCCTGAAGTCATTAGGTGTACTATTGGTACGCTCTATGGAGGCGTGCCACACAAAATACCGATCGGGTTATATGGCCCATTCTACCCCGCTGAGCATACAAGACTCGTGTTCAAGGATGGGTAGCAGAATCAGTTGTTCTGGCAAGATCAAATGTATTCGGTTCTGGATCTTGGATGTAGATTATATCCTCCCTATCAGAATTGAAATGCAATGAGCCTGTAAAGAAGTTTTGCCAGTGTTTTGCAAAATAAAAGTGTTTGAAATTAGGTTACTTAGATCCAATAAAACATAATACAAATTAGAATGCACTCGAGAGAGAGACGTTGCACCCACGCCTTTACCCTCTGTCTTGACAATACACCTAGTGGCCTAGATAGTCGATCACTTGACCCCAAACTCAACGCAACCTGCCGCACTATGAAGCCGTGTTCTAATTTTGGTGCTTCTACCGTCATGCATTCCAGAGTTGTTACCAAAAATGTGTCTTCCAGTATGTACTTTGCAACCACGTGACCTAGATAGCTGGGTCTGTATCAGGAACTACTGGACACAACAGCTCCAAGTCAAATTAGTTTCAAGATTTTCAGCAGGTTATCTGTATCACTACCATGCAATGGACCTTTCCAGTGTTAGCTATGCCCCGCTCACCTCTAGCTAAGACCCACCCACATATCGCCGTGTTGGGATTAATCGTTCCTCGAATGCCCTAACTATCAATTTCCTGAAAGCTATCCAGGTATGCTGTCGAATATTTTGCAACTAATTGGACATGGTGGTAGTGCCGCCTATGACAGCAGCAGGCCCCATTCAAATTAGTCGCAAAATATTCAACAGAATATTTATTAAAAAGCAAAGATATACAATTCGTACACAAACGCATAGTCCGTCTTCAAATATGCGTTCGTGACGCACTTATCTACGTCATTCATTACGGCATAATGACGGCATTCATTATGATGCCATTCTGCGCGTCTGGTAGTTGATTATGGCGTTATATGATGGACGGATAAACTGGAAAGGTCCATTGCGACTCTGAGATTTCAGAATTCAAAGTCGATCCACACACATATAAAGGTGGGCGCCATTTAGATACAAATGGGCGAGGGAATAGCTACACAATTGATCACGTTATTGATCGTGTTTCGGGCGGTTTTCAGTAAACCGTTTTCTAGTACTAGTATTGGGCCAGTATACATAGAGATACCCTAGACACGGCCTGGATATCATGTATTTGGCATCGTCCCAAACGGGAAATTTAACGCATACTCACGGGGGGGGGTGTGTGTGGGGTGGGGGTGGGGGGCTGGGGGGGGAGGTGGGGGTCACATACCAAAAGTAGTTCATCCTAACCTACTTTTACACGATTCACTGTACACCATTGGAAATTCTTGTATTTGTTCTAAAAGCTGGCCATGTACCACAGTTAAATGGGTATTAAATACATTGGGTTTCCATCTCTATTCTCAAAACTCGTCCGACGTTGGTCACCAAACTTGGTCTTAGGCTAACTCTTTGATATGTATAACAGTGATGTATAGTTGCTGGTTCGCCCAACATTACAGGGCAATTTAGTTCAAGGCGGTGCGGCTGAGGGGATATGCGGGTGTGGGGCATCCTCTTTGATGTGCATCAGTCAGAGTCTTGATTCCTAATAAAGGAATCAAGATTTAGCCATACCTCGCCCATCGTTAGGTAACCTCCATCCACACTTCGCGCGTGTTGGGATCGATCCCTGGACTCTCTGACTATCATATTTCCAGAATACTATGCAGGTAATGTGTTGAATATGTTGAACCTGATTTAACTGGGTGATGTGTATGCCTATGGTCAAATTCGTCTCAACATATTCAATAGCATGTTTGTTGAATAGTAAAGACATAGAATTCGTACAATAATTGTTACCCCGTCATCACTTAAGCGGTCGTGACAACCTTAGCTATACCACTCATGACGTATTTAATTATGACGCCATCCTACACGTACCGTAGTTGATTATGACGCCATATCATTGATGTTTAACCTGGATTTGACCATTAGAACCAGTAATAACACATTGAGCCAGTACGGTTTGGATTATTGCTATATTGATCAAATGTGTTGACACCTCTTTAGAGTCACGTGTGTGGTCAGTCACACCCGCTTTACGCGCTTCTCATATGCACGTCAGTTACACATGTTTTCCAAATGGTTCGTTCGGCGGCACTACGTAAGGCAGGCTATATAGTTTGGGATTGCGCGTATAGTTAGCGTTAATTTATATTTATTTTATGATTACATAATGGTTATTGTTCTAATAGTGTAAGCGTTAACCCTTTGAACCCGAAATGCCAAAACACACTAAGCGCATTTAGGGTTTTATAAATATTCTGTTTAGTAATTTGAAGCCAATGCGACCGGGAGCCGGTGCTGCCTATGGCAGCAACGGGTTCCTGTCAAATTGGTTTCATAATGCGCAACAGCTTACCAGTAGCCTATGATTGTTTTAAATTTCAGATTATGGGAAGTCAGGGTTCAAAGAGATAAGGTTGACTAAGTTCATCCTGGCGTACATTATATATCAACAGATATTTAAAAAATGCATTAATCAATAACGTCAGTCAATCGTATGACGTTATAATCAACTACATGACGTGCAGGATGACGGCATAATCATTACGCCATGAATGACTCGATTTACTCAGTCCTAAACGCTTAATAGTCCGTCAGGTTATATGAATTGTTGGTCTTTCCTATTTAATAAACATGCTGTTGAATATTTTGAAACTAATTTGACTGGGCGCTGTTGGAACAGCACCCGGTCCAATTAGTTTCAAGGTATAGTTAACAGCTTGCCCGTATAGCTTTGCCTGTATAGCTTTTCTGGACATTGATAGTCCTGAAGTTCAGGGACCAATCGAGTCCGACACGAGCTGAGCGTGGCTGGGGCTTAATTAGAGATGGGCGAGGTATAGCTAAACTTACTGTGTATTTTTGTATTCGTATCTTCAAAAGAAGTTTATCGAAATAAAGAAAATTGAAAATTGAAATTGGAAAAGTCCATTACGAATGGCAGGGGCAATACGTTGAACACAATTTAGTGCTTAGACAGGTCGTATTCAATTTACGCGTACTCGCCACGCTTTCAGTCATAGTACAGTTCAGAAATAACTTAAAGGTGCACATTCAGTCCAGAATGCTTGAAAGCAAAATTACTTACATTGCATACTTGTAGAAACTTAAAGTGTGTACCTCAATTTATTGGAACGAAATCAATCTTAACATAGGGTGATTTCATTCCGTATAAATTAATATAATTTTTTTAGTTGCGAAGTTGAATTAGGGACTCGTCTCTTTAATGCCATTTCTCAACAGACAAATTAAAAATAATTTTTGAGTAATGAAATCATCATATTTTAAGATAAATATGGACAGCAATGTCTTCCATTCCAATTATGCTCAATATGATTAACAGAACATTTCTTTCATGTTCAAAATTGTACAATTTGACATGTTTGTGTTTTCGAAACTGTCTTATTAATGGACATTTCCATGTTTAGCTATGCCCCGCCCACCACTAGCTAAGCTCCACCCACACCTCGCCGTGTTTGGATTGATCGATCCCCGAATGCCCTAGCTATCAATTTCCTGAAAACTATACAGGGAAGCTGTTGAATATTGTGTAACTAATTAGACTGGGTGCTGTTGCTGCCATAGGCAGCAACAGCGCCCAGGCAAATTAGTTTCAAAATAGTCAACATAATATTTGGTAAATAGTAAAAGCAAACAATTTGTACAATAACGCATAGACCGTCATCAAATATGCGTTCGTGACGTACTTATCGACGTCATTCATAACGCCATTCATTATGATGTCATTGTACACACCACGCATATCATTATGACGTCATATGATGGGTGGGTACTCTGGAAAGGTGAACTAGGTTCTTATGCAATATTGTCATAATGTAGAATGAATTATTTACTTATGCAAAGTGTGCATTAATTGGCTTGTAGCATTGATTACGACACCACTCCTACACGTAATTAATGCAATGGAGAATGGAATAATAATGGTTTTTTTTGGAATTGAGACGAAATTTAATTTCATTAATAGTTTGTTAACATCGTGGCGTAATTCGATTTATTTATTAGGCCTAATTGGCAAGCCCCTTATTGTGAACAGTGTGTTATATGTTAATAGTGAAGACAACATAAGACGAACACCATAAAATGCATTGCTTAAACTAGTTTCTTGATGCAATTGAGAAATGCACTTTTAGCTATGTCCCGTCCATCTGTAGCTAAGCTACACCAACGTTTTGCCAGTGCTGGGATCGAACGATTGCTGCACTCCTTGACTATCAATTTCCAGAAAAATATACAGGTAGACTGTTGAATAATTTGAAATTAATTTGACTAGGTGCTCTTGCTGCCAATGGTAGCAACAGCGCTCAGTCAAATCAGTTTCAAAATATTCAACAACATGTTTATAAAATAGCGCTTAATCTTTCATCAATTATACGTTCGAGATGGCGCTATCTGCGGCATTCACGACGACATTGGTTATGACGTGAGTATATACGTCACGCAGTTGCTTATAGCGTCGTATGATGGATGGATACACTGGGAAGAGCCAGTACATTCCCATATGAAATGTATATTCGTGTCGAATGGCGGTGCCTCTTAAAGGTAGGTGGGCAAATACCACATGTCTTATTGCACCAACTTCTCTTTGCACGAATAGGGATCAGTATGTGAATGTGTGCGCTTTGGTACGTTGGTAAATATCGTCTCGAATAGATGAATATAACATGTATTTTGACAATGGTAAATAGAGACTATCTGACTATGTCTTATATACCTGTATACGATGAATTACACCGAACGCACACCGTGCTAATATACTCATAGAGTTCTTGCAATATATGAAGAATGCATTACAGCCTTGTAGTATGCTAAATCGTCCAGGACGTCCAGATGTGGTTGGGCCATTCGAAACATGTCAATTTAGCAATAGGGGTGTGGGGTGGGGTGTATATTAAATGCTATGAGGATGTGCCTATGAGATATTCATGACAATACCTATAAAGGTGGCGAGTACAATCCAACCGCAGGGTTATTTCGAATTAAAAATGCACCTTTAATAATGTCACTGATCACTCACGTGTGGCTCCTGGGGCAGACAACGGTAGCGGCGTAAAAATGTATTATATGCACAGATTTCCGGTTATAATACTGAGATTGAAATCGACTATGTACAAATAATTTCATCATTGCCATTGCCAGGCATTGCGAAAGGTTATGTGCGTGCGTGAGGTGCGTGCGTGCGTGCGTGCGTGCGTGCATGCATGCGTGCGTGCGTGCGTGAGTGCGTGCGCGTGTGTGTGTGTTGCGATGGCATTGGTTGGAAGCTGTTGTCTCCCCATTCATCCGGCTCTTAATCAACTTACTTTTAATATATTAAAACTAATATGATTTACTTCAATAGGAATATGTTGTTTGCGGTGTGCATGATCTAAATCGTTAAAAATAGGCATTTCCATTCATAATGCAAACAGTTGATATGATGGAAATAGAAAGATCTATCTCAGGTAATATTGGATGAAGAACTACACGTTTTCTACGTAATCCTTAACATACTGGTCATAAAATATATTCGCTGGTCTGTCGCGTCCTTCATGCCATTCCACGGTAAGGTAACACTAAATAGTATACACGGCATCAAGGGAAAGTATGAACCAGAGGGGTTCATGCATGTATCATACTCTGGTGGACTGTGTAAAGACGTCACCGAAATACTGTTCTTACATGTTAGTCAAATATGCGATAGTAAAACTACGGTACAGATACGAAATACCGTAAAATGTTTCCCGGCAAATTAATTTAAGTCCAAAATAGTCATCAGAACATTTCGAACATCGTGTTCAAAATCGTACTAACTGACATGTTTCTGTAGGTTTTTAAAAACGTGTTAACTTATTTATTAGGTTGCTGCATGGTGTATGCGAATGGCAAAAAGATCTCATGGCTGTACTTCAGGAAGCTTATCTTCACAGTATACTCAAATGATTTACCAGGCGCCATGTGATCAAACACCAGCCCTTCTTAGTTGGCAACAATGTGTATCAAGAGGAGGCGGTAACATAGCTATCGATTAGAAGTACATGTATACGCATTACGCTGGGTTATCTGTTGCTCTTAATGGAGTCTGGTCATCGGGTGGTGTCGAACCGATAATCTGGCAGATATTAGTAAATCTACATATATAATCTCCGTTAGTTTGTACAGCCGCCCCCATATATTCCATATTAGTATTTGTATGGGTCTCTAGAAAGCATGGATACACAAATAAGTTAGCTATAGAATTGAGGAATCCGATCTCTCAGTCAATAATATGTCGGCATAATCTACTCCGTCACATGTATGCTGACGTCATAGTCAATTATTTCATGACTGGGCCGATCTAGTCCGTCATAAACACTTAATAGTCCGCTAAGTTGTAAGACGTGTCTGTCTTTATATTTACCTATTTAATAGGCTTGCTGTTGAATATTCTGAAACTAATTTGACTGGACGGTGTTGCTGCCATAGGCAGCAACAGCACCCGGTCAGATTAGATTCCAAATATGCAAGCTCGTGCATATATAGTTTTATGAAAAATGAGGCTCAGGGAGCAAAGGGATCAATCGATCCCAACAGGGGAACACGTGGTGGGGCTTATCTACAGATGGACAAGGCCTAAGTAAACAAGATTCAGCCATTAATCATCCCGTTTCACGAGTTAATTATTCTCTTTCAATTCCATCCTTCCACCGTTCCATAAAGATGGGAGATCTATTGCTAGAGCGAATATATAACGCGTGACTGTACAACTGATAATATCCGATCTTCAAAGATGTGAGCGAGGAAATCAGCTAATTGAAATAGAGTTACCGCACTTGTCACACGATTTCTTTGTCCACATATTCCATTGCAGATCTCAATCCGTGATGAGTTACGTTGGTAGTTTGTATTCCGGTCTAGACGAGAAGTCGGCGAATTGTATCAGACATTTCTTCCTTTGAATCCGTACCTCAACTTGTCCATTTTCTTAGCTGAATGCTCCGAGCTATTAATGCCATAAGTATGCCTTTGTTCTGGGAAAGCATCTCGGAACTGACTTGAAGAACATATGGAATATCTCCGATGTGGATATATGTGGACGAAGACCTCTTTAAACACAGAGAGACTATCAGTATAAGAGTGTGTCTTTAACCAAGGCCAATGGAAACAGTATTATTTGGGTAAAATGCTTATGTTTCTTAACCTTTCCAGGAGTAACAAACAGACATTCTTTTGCTTGCATACGGGGCCATACGGATTGATATTGGATCTGTCAGGGACATAGTAACTTAATACTGTTCATTTGTTGCGCCACGTATGCACGTGCTGGTGAGAAAATGTGTCGATTCAGAAATTACTTATTGCAAACACGTTATGTTCCAAGGAATCAGTCGGTGTATGCCGTCTAATTGCCTGTATGAAAATGCTTCTAGATACGCATATGTATCGTAATTGGAATTATTGAGATGCAAATATATGTCTAGATGTCTAGACATGTGTGTTTAAATGAACTTGCTTTTTGATAGACAGCTAACCAAACCATCAGATACATTCATCGAGACAGTAATTTACTTACTAATCCTGCTTCTGTTACACTATTGCGTGATAAAGGCATATCGCACCAAATGAAGACGGGCATGTTGGGTCTCATCCTGGCTCCGGTGTGAAACACCTAGTGGCTAACCGCATGATAACGTTCTATCACAACGTACACAGGTAAGAAGAAGAAAAATAAGAAACCCAGGTATCTAGTGAATATATGATGACTAGACAAACGGTGCAGCCACAATAAATGTTGTATATACCAGTACACAACTCAGAGCGTGAAGATGAAATGCAACTATCCTCCACTGTTTTATCAATATATTTAAGCCATATCTACAACCTGTGACCCACATTGGTCTAGTGTGATACAGAGAGCATGGGACTTTCATCACATGCACAGTCACATACAAGACCACTTGAGGTGACTTCAAGAAAGCAGGACTCATTAATTTTATTATCTATTTATCTACTCATGTTTATGTTATATGTGATTTCTAGTGGCAGTTCTGAATAAGTATGATATGCTAAGCCTTTGTGACATGGCAGATAAACGATACACCATTCTTTTATAAAACGAGAGATTTTGTACCATGACGGACCATTCATAGACAGCCATATACCACAAGCGCACCAGGGCACGGGATATACACAGCACACTCCAAGACAGAAATTGATATACACACACGGCCACAGAGGAGCACACCGTGGATCCAAGGCACGCACGCACAGGACAGTCAAATCACATGCATGAAGAAATGAACAAGACACGACCACAGATAAACACATAGGTGAACCCACATACATCGACAGTGACACACACCGCCACTGACTTGCATACACTACTTCAGATTATATACATCCTAAGCTTATATTGTGTTCACGCTTTAATGTTGTACTTAATCCAATAATACGTACTGTATATATCGAATCGTTTAGCAGAGCAGATCATGTGAGACCGTTTGCCACCAAGGCTTATGACCATGGACTGACGTCACGTGTTTGTAATAGAACATCAGACGGCAGTCAGTAGGAGTTGGGCGTCCAGCATGGCCACTTGTAGTTTTGGACAATTGATCCCACTCGACGATGTGAATATCAAACAGGATTGTGGCCATCTGTGCACACGAGCCAGTGGCAGGGTCTCAGAGTAAGTTGTATATAATAATGTAGTACAGTAACTACAAACACGAGTATGTGTTATCTCACTAGCCAGATGCAAGTTCCTGATGTATAGGCAAACAAACGGTATTAAACTAGTATGGGATAACGGCTGCGCTATAGTAAAATGATATATAAGATAGACAGGTTTCCAGGTTTATTGTCTCATCTTACTGAGATAGGATACACATAGATATCGAATATCTTCCTGGTTATCTAATGGAGGATACGGAATGCAGGGATCGATCAATCCCAAAACTGGTAAGCTGGGAGGAGCTTAGCTATATATGGACCGGACAACCATAGCGCAACGACCCTCCCGTTAATGCAGATAAAATAGTTAGGTGATGTCTGCTACTCGTCGGATGAACCCCATTTCTGATAATACAGGTTGCTGGGCCAGTATTGCCCCGGTATCGCCCCAGTAACCCGCGTTATCAGGCATATTTTAATGGACGAGAATACGAATTAATACCTATAGTTATATCATAAACGGATACAAAGAATATTTGTGGATATACATGCGGAACATACACACTACAGACTGTATAACATTAAGGAGAGCACTATGCACACTTTTAAACACATTCGAAAGAATATCTCAAATTCGGTAAATAGAGGTAGGGTCATTCCATGTCAACTGAACTAATATATGACCAACTCAAATTTATTTGAAAAAATCACCAACAATACATGTATATAAAATATTGAGAAAGCCAAAATTTCAGATCTCTGGAACAATTTGTGATAGAGTTGTGGGATTTCAAAGATTGGCCCATTCACCCCTAAATTCCATTCGCGAGTGCATTTGAGATAAAATGGGGTTTCCAAATCAATATTTATATGCTGTATAGTAAAGCTAGAGACTTGAAACTGTGCATACAGACTAACTGCTCTTTTCAGAAATTTAATCAGAAACTGGCTATTTCTTATAACAACTGAGATGCATCATTACAAATATTGACGAACATCTAGTTGGCGACTTTTTTCTCCATGGTTCAGAAATTCTTTTCACTAGCTAATATTAGGGTTATAGTGCAATGGTTTATGATACAGAGAGCTTAAGACACTATACGTGTATTCCATGGAGCATGGTTGCATAGCCTTCATATCTACTGAAATATAGGTAATCGAAAATGCTCATAAACCGAAAACGACAATAATATCACTATTTCCAGATGTTAATTTGGTAATGTAGAGACTGATAGCAAATTACAAAATTTCTTCTGTAGTATCTCTTTCATGTCCTTGAAGGTATGTACACGTTTCAAATGTGTTTCTCAACTCCTTCATAGTAAGTTAAAGTGTTCAATATACAATGTGTACATACATGTATTTGCTTTGTCCGTCAACTTGCCATGTACTTTATAAGTAGGTTGTTTTACTATTTGTCTAGGCGTATTAATAGTTGTGTAATAACGAACCTGTACACACCTTTGTTTCGGTGATTCTATTAACTTTAAGAGAAAATACTGGATTTAATAATTTAAAAAGAATTCTAGTCAATTTTCACCCGCACAATGATATGATTGTAATGTGGTTAGGTAATTTGCTAATGGACTGGATGGCATTGTCTATATATTTTTTCGAATGGTTGATGCACAAGAAAAAAGAGAACAAAATGTTGCCTGTTGAAATAAAGCTATGTGTCGAAAATCTTTATGAAAATGAAAAATTTTCAAGACTTTGTCCTGGCAAAAAATACTTTGTTTAAGTTAAAACAGATTGTGGTAGGCATCAAATTCAGAAGCGCCTTTTATTGTTAAATTTGAAGCTGTATATAGAATACACACTGGTGTGTGGCAGTTGGTAGCAAGGGTTCACATAATGTGTGTGCATGCGAAATACATCAAAATGTTAAGTTACTCTGTTCAGCTTTCCCTGAACATTTGGATTACAAGTCACTCTTTGACAAACTTGTATGTAATGTAGATGAAAGAAACAGCATGCTAAATGAATGGAATAGTTGCCCTGGAACTTAAGCAATACATGACTGAACAGGACCTATCTACAAAGCATGAAACTAAAGAAAATGATGATCCACTCTGTGGCGGCGAACCATGGAGGAAAAGTAAAGTCCTGGGCTCACTGCTTTGCAGTACTGCGGACATTGCTGCACGTTGCATCATGGGGAACATAGCTTTCCAGTCCTGGAAGCTATGGATTCTTAGATCAAAGATACGCTTCATAAAATGACTACGCTTATACAATGCAACAGTAGCAGCTGGGCAGCTTCAAAGGCAGTTCTGGACAAACTCGATGCCTGCCACCGCAAACACATACGTACCATCACTGGACACCGATGGCCAGACAGCATACTTTCCAACGATGGACTATGCAAGATGTGTAATACGTCGCCGGTCTGTACACGTCGCCCAGCCAAGATAGTCCATGGGTGGCCATGTGCTATGGATGCCAGAAGATACACCAAGATAGAGAACCTTGGAATTCGCCCTCCCCGGAGCCAACAAATACAGAGGCAGGAGAGGACGTCGTTGCATAAATCTGCTAAGCATGCTACGAGGTGACCTCAAGAAAGCATGACTGGGTACACTCAAGTCAAGAATGTACCCGAGGATGCTAAGGATTTTGGCTAAGGACAAGACAGTGTGGGCAAAAGCGAAGTAGGATTGATTGCAGCTGTAGGATGTTTCTACTACTACAGCCGCAGAAACAGTAACCATACATAAGGACCTAGATAACGTTGTTTCTTATACACAGTGGATGCACACAGATCAACCTACATTATTAGCGCTACAATCGCCAATCTGTGATTTCATTGAGATGGTATGTGACGTTGTGATAAACTAAGGACTCATCATTTCATTTGCAAGGCACAGTCAAGCTTTTTAATCTTCCAAGAAATCTCTTGAAGAAAATACTTGTATAATTTTACTGGACTTTACAGAAAATTAACGCTTTATCATATAGGATGTAGTACAAGGGCATCACTGGGGCAACAGTCAGGCAACTTTGCATTATTTCTGATGGTTTGAAACGCGATACTAATACTGTTCCCTGTTTTATTTGCGGTGTTCTGGATTATATCATGGATATCTTACTCAAGTGTCGAACATTATGTATTTTTGTGATGGTGCTAGTACCAGTAAAAAAATTACAAAAATTTTAGCAACCTATGCAACCACAAAGATGACTTCCACTTGTATGCACAATGGCACTTCTTCGCAACGAGTCATGCCAAGAGCCCTTGTGATAGGGTAGGAGGCACAGTAAAACGATTGGCAGCAAGAGCAAGTCTACGGGCACCATTAAATGATCAAATTCTTACACAACAGCACATGTTTGATTTGTGTTCCCAAAATATCAAAGGAATTAAATTCCTTTTTGTTTCTTGTGATAAAATTCAAAAAAACACAGACACATTTAAAATAGAAAATCGGTACGAGACTGTTAAGAGATTTCCTGGTACCAGCTCACCTCACCGTTTCATTTCTGATGCAGATAAGCATTTACAGATGTATCGCATTTCACATGACGGCATCTATTCAGAGAACTATCAGCCTTGAAGGTATATTTCTTGTGTATATGATCTGGACTGGTACATAGGCAACATCATTGGCCGACCAGATGAAGAACATGATTATGTACTTGTGGATTTCATGACGAAAAACCTTTTGAAATGGCCAGTTAGAAGAGACATGCTGGGTTCCATTTGAATATGTACTGTGGTGTGTAGATGCAGCCCAACTCACTGGGCATGGTGGTAGACAGTATATTTTATCCAACCAAGATGAGTCTAAATGTTTACTTCAAGGAGAAGTATCCATGAGGGCATTGTAACCTAGGCTGTTATTGTACAAGAATCTATGCTTAATCAAAAGGTAAATACGAAATACTAATATTAAAAGTCTGAACGACAATTCTTACAGGCATTTAGGGAAATGCAATAGATAGGACAGGAGCAGTTTGGTAATGTTCTATCACTCTCAACATTACCAAATTAACATATGGAAATTGTGAAATTATTGTCGTTTTCATTTTTGACCATTTTTGACCACCTTAATTTCAGTAAATATGAAGGCTATGCAGCTATGCTCCATGAAATACCTTTTTTAGTGACTTACACTATGTAACATAAGCCAGTGCACTATAACCCTCCCATTAGATATGGAAAAAACATTTCTGAATTAGGGAGAAAAGGTTGGCAGTGAGATAGTCGTCAATATTTGTAAGGAACCAGCTGAGGTGTTATAACAGATTTGTGATTGGATTTCTGAAAACAACGGGGTGCAATTAGTCTGTGTGCACAGTTTCACGTCTCTAACCTTACTATAACGCATAGAAATATTGATTTGAAAACTCTATTTTAGCTCAAATGTACTCGCGAATGGAATTTATGGCAGAATAGTCCACTCTTTGAAATCCCATAACTCTATCACAAATTGTCCCAGACGTCTGAAAGTGTGGCTTTCACAGTATTTTCTATATATTGATTGTTGGTGATTTTTTCCAAATAAATCCGAGTTGGTCATATGTTCAACTTCTAGAATATTGGTCCACTGGAGACCGAATGGTCTGGTGTCCATTTCTAGCTATGCCCTGCCCATTTCTACCTAAGCTGTGCACACTATTTATTTGTGTTGAAATTGGTTTAAAAAGCTTATGCAGTACTAATTTCCAGAATCTAAGGTCGTGGTCACGCTAGATATGTAATCTGGAGTAACGTCGTAACTTTAGTATAGCGTTACTTCGGATTAAGTGAGAACGTGGTCTAAATTTCAAGGTGATTTGACTACATAGGTACGCCATTTAATATTTGGAAGGTTATTTAATTGGGTATTGCTGTCTATGGCAGTCAAATTAGGTTTCAACATGGTCCACATAATTTATATTGAATTGTAGTAGAAATATAATTGCTACACTCCACGGACATTTCGAGCTATAATACGGCATTATGATTGTGCCGTCAGCCTACGCCTGCTCCTTTGACATTCCAAAGATAGCAAGCACAAATAAGTAACATATTCTGGGGTTGATTTATAACTATTACGAGGTAATCTACGAGTTAGGCTGTTGGTCTGTCAACTTTGAATTTTCTGAGAAAGCTGCGTGCATTGCAAATATACGCTAGTACATTTCATGCTTGGTTGGCGCGCACTGCGTGTGGGATATGGGATACATTTTCCATAATTAACTATTGTCCCGGCTGACTATCATCGTGCATAGATATGGCGAGTGAGATAATACAATTTGATACATTTGTTCATGTTGAAGAGATTGTTCACCCAGATGGTCTGTCAGTCAGGTCGGCACATATAGTTAGTTGATTGCATACGTTAACATTTAATCCATGCACGTCAGAAATGACACATTTATTATCCTGGGAAGAAGGTTATGTTGAATTGCCTAAAACTAATTTGATTGGGAGTTTAGTGTATTATAGCAACAGGTTACAGTCTAATTGGTTTCAAAACATTCAACAACATTCCTAGATATTTGTCTTGAGAGCATGCCAGTGGTACTTCAAGGGTTAATCGTGCCAATCTTCTCGAAATTTCTATTCTTAGTTTTCTCTCTTCCGTATTTACTAACTAGCACAGCTCTGTCAAGCGAGCAAGGAAGCACGCGCATACAGGCACGCACGCAGAGTACGCATTCGTCTGGGCGTCCGTCCATCCACAAATTAGATAGTATATTATAAGTCAATTAAAATAACATAACATAGAATGTACACGTCTTTCCTTTCCAGGTGCCCCCCACCCCACAAATTGACATGTCAACGACAACAAAAGAACTTTGAAAATCATGGAACAAATTAAAGGACATCGTCTGGGTAGTTGGAACAAAGCTTTGTGTTTGAAGATCGCCAGCTTCAGGCGTAACAGGAAGGATTCCAGTCGAGAGTGATCTGCACAACTAATACATGGGATAGTTGAATTTATGTAGAATAATTCTGACGGTACACTGCTGGTCATATCGGAAACATGTTGTGGAAAGCTATTGTTTCCGCAGACAGCAACGTCTTGAAGTAACATTGTATTCAATATGCATACAATTAGCAGTACTAAAACCGTGTTCTCACTAGAGAGTTAATCAGGAATAACGGCATACCTCACTATTGCGTTACGCCGGTTAAGTCTCCAGTGAGAACACGGCCTAAGATCAATGAATGGTTTCCGGAATCCGAGCCTTGATCATCGGTTTGTAGCTGTTATATGCAGGTGCAAAAGAGTCGATGATTGACGTGTCAATGAAACAGTTAGTTGAGATAAATACATTATTCATCACGCTTAATGGAAGCATACTTATGATTGTCAAATCTGCATCTGGTCAAGCATGTGGAAGATAAGCATGTTTTGCTATTTTCTGCCTATGCGTCTGTCTCGTGACATTGAAAGATATTGTAATAGCATATACATTTTCGTCGCTGTCAAGAAAACAGCAAACAGTATTTGTAGAAAACACGGCACAGTGGAAGAACTCGCAATGTAGAATATAATGAGAAGACATATTCGTAAAATGAAATGAAAAATGTGCTACCCAGGAAACATGGTGAACAGACGATATCCAGCAGTAGGAACCAGAGGGAATAAGGGCCAGAAGAAGGGTGACATAAACACATATTGAAAATAGGACGGGAGACCCCTCCGAAACGGCCGAAAGATGGGGAGAGAGGAAGAGAGAGATACATGGAGAGAGTGGGGAGGTTGAGAAATAAATGGAGAGAGAGAGAGAGAGAGAGAGAGAGAGAGAGAGAGAGAGAGAGAGAGAGATAGAGAGAGAGAGAGAGAGAGAGAGAGAGAGAGAGAGAGATCAAAGGATGGGCAGAGAATTGGTATTCATAAAATGTAGTAACTACTTGTCTCGCGCATGATCTGAATGTTCTCAATCAACAATGCTTTATATAAGAATATTAGACAAACCTATGTATTAGTAATGATGCTATTAAGAGCCATGTAATAGATAACTGGGGACGGAAGATCCTGCAGTAAATGAACTTTCACAGATCGAGAAAATATCAGCCACTCACGATTCGGTTGACAACTATCGTGCGTGTTAAGGCATCCGCATTATATTTTCTCCGTTTCGTACAGGGCAATGTAGCTATCGCAATATCTGTAAGTGTGGATACATTTACAATTTAATAACATGTTCCTTAGAAACACCTGAACTTATATATGTAATCCGCGTATTTTTCATGTCGCGAGATACAATGCAATACCTTTTGTGAGTCATGATGTTGCATAAGCGAATGCATCGATGGTATTCCACAAATGTGATGTTTGGTTCTATTTGGTTAACACATATATAGGCATACGTCGATTATGCGTCCATTCCTGTATATGTTGCATTGTCTTCCATGGCGCATTCGAAGCAGGCATCGGCAGACTGGTAGACATAACGCAGCTTTTGCATTTAGTACAATTACTCAGTAGTAATACAAAATGCCACGATATCACTTGCCATTGATATTTTCTGGGCTAAATCTTACGATCCCCTGATCACCTTAGGACAAAGGCTCTTCATATGCTCCAAACCATGCCCATTCATGGTTAACTGGCTTAGTTCAGAATGTTGTGTTCGCGACTGCGTGTGCACGCCTGCGCGCGCACGCGCGTGCACACGTTGGTGCGTGCGCGCACACTTGTCTGTATGTGTGTGTCCCGGTGGCCGGTTGCTTACGCGTTCGGTTGAGCCACGCATGTTTGGAATTCTAGTCCAAAGAGCTGGGCTCAATCATGAATTCAGGCATGCGCCCAAGGTGTAAAAATCTGCGCGGCCCTAGGTCCTTCGCGAACAGCACTATGCAGGATCTGTGTTATGCACTAAGTTCCCGTTGCGCCCATGTAAGACCTAAAACTCCTCGACCCCTACACTACCAGTGTGTGCGCGTGCGTGCGTACGCGCGTACGTGAGTGCATGCGTGCGTGTGTGCGTATGCGTGTGCGTGCCCGTGTGCTGTGTGAGCCCGTGTGTGAGCCCGTCCGTGATGTGGGTGGGATGGTGGTGGATTTGGCTGGGGCGGGGCTGGGATGGGGTGGTAGACACGTCGTGGCCTGGCGACCCAATAACAAACGGCACAGACCCATATACCAATGTGTTATCGATGCGCCCATTTGTAAACAACCCATATATTAATTGGTTATCGGCGCGCCCATATACCAATTGGTTATCGGCGCGCCCGTTTGTAAACACCGCAGGCCCATATATCAATTGGCTACCGGCACGCCCGTTTGCAAACGGCGCACTTCACATATGTCAATGTCAAACTTGCGCATATAGGCAATACATCCATCCATTTATTAACGTCGGCTTACTCATCATTTCAGCAATCCTTTCAACTGTTCAGATACGTCTCTCAGTATGCGTGTGTTGCTAATTTATTTGTTAGTCTATCAATCCGTCTGTCCATTCATTCACGCATTCTTTCAGTCGGTTATTCAATAATTATGCATGCATAAGAACATGAATGAGGGCGTATATGATTGCGTATACATCAGCAAATGTGGGAGAATTGAATTGATTCAAGCCGGTGAGTCGCCATTTTTTTAGATAGCATAAAGCCTGTCCGTATCAAAGTGATTAATTAGAAGCCTAATAGCGCAATAGGCAAATACAGTGGCCACCATTGGGTAGAATTCGTGTGTTATTGGATACATTCTTAAACACTTTAAACAATGTTCACATTTAAGAAATGTTAAATCTTCTCATAGAAAATATCCATTTGCAGAACAAGTAATTATTTTGTAAAACTCAACAGCACTTATGTATGCACACATTAAAATCGCATTTTCAATTCAACAATGTGTGCGTCACACCTCGTTCAGTGAGTGTCCACGCATGACATGGACGATTCAGCGAACGACCACCACCTTGTTTGATAAACGGCGTTTCTTTCAGCAAGACCTATCAAATAAACTACACCAGTGACTGGAAATTAATCACTGATCTATGAAGGTAGGGCTAGAAATCCCAATTCGTTTACATCTATACACATTTCCTATTAGCGCAAGCTTGATATTGATATATGGGCAGTACGCCGTTTACAAACGGGCGCGCCTATAACAAATTTGTACATGGACCATGCGCCATTTACAAAAATAGGGTGCGCCGATAACAAAAGGGTATATGGGCCTGCTGAAATCATCATGAGTGGGGGTGGGCGAATAATCGGTTTTAATTATTAACGTTTCACGCTATCATTTTATTATTTTCACAATTTAGCTTGCATGACAAGTAATGACATCCAATCGAGTGGAAGAGAACTACAGCTCTATACACAATGCCATCATGTAGATCATCAGCACTAACATCACCATTATTATATGATCGAAGTTAAAATGTCATCGATCCTCATTGTCATAATCCTCATCACTATTATGACATTGACATTATTAGCTCAGCTAATGCCAGTGCGAACCTCTGTCCGTATGTGTCTCATCCTAGACTGATTGGTGGAATTTAGGAAATTTTGGCTGAACGGGTCCTAAGCGATCGGCTCTAACACTTCTATTCAGAATTATTTTATGAAAGATTTAACTGAAATTATCAAAACGCATCTTATCTCCTCCTTAGCACTGGGCAGGGAGGCTGTGTATAGGCTACAAGCATTGGGTTTCAGAGGGAAATCGTTTTGCTAAATCTGCAAACTATGACAACCCGCTGTTTTTAGATAAATTACCTCATATAATATACAAACTGAAAAAGCCGATTTTTCATGCGCAGTGCGCTCTAGAAAGTGTTCCCTATCGAATGCAAGGCTGCCCTCATTTTAATGAAACATTCGTATGCGGCGGTCTCGCGAGGAAGTCAGAAATATAGCTCTGTTGATCAGCTCAGACGGGATATAGAACTCTGTCCAATAGCGGAGAATAACTCATGTAGGGATGAATACAGTGTATCGCGAGCCATTGTAGTCCGATGAGACTCTACGCGTTAATGAGAGAATTGATAAATCCAGTTTCTCAGTCAATCAAATAACGGCATACACAACAACGTCACAGGTCGGCTGACATCATAATCAATTACGTCATGAATGATACGATTTAGTCCGGCATACACACTTGATAGTCCGTCAAGTTGTACGAAGTGTATGTGTTCTTATCTCTTCTCTCATTACCTCATTTGTCTCGATTTTGTCAAGCATATGCTTTTCTATTCGAAAAGGGTTATCTTTCCTTGGGATTACTCCTAAAATATGTTGAATGTTTCTCCGCTGAACTTCCATTGTGGCCTTGTTGAAAACGCTGCTTTCTTCTAAGTCATACAATGTTGTACTCAGCCCACCCAGGTCCCAATACAGGTTGGTGAGTACCAGCATCTCATGATACATTAACTCCCACATTGCTACATAATGAGTTTTTTTCTGGAACTGCCGATGTTGTATATAGGCACATTTTTTGGGACTTGCTGATTGCATGCTTTATATTATGTCTGCTCTCATTGCTTTGCCACGTCCTTAGGTATGGTTCACTACACATCTTGCCTCCATGGTAAAAGTCTGGTGCCGTCTCTTGACATTTCTACATAACCTCGAAAGCTAAAGAGGACCACGGAAGGCACTTTTGGAGAGAAATTCGGCAAAGACTGGTAGCAAATCGTGGATTACATGAGGTTAGAATGGCCAATTTCCCCCATGGTTAATTCGGTTGATATTTTCTAGGTGGAACATGAGCTGTATGGAAGTATTCCTATATTTAAATGTGTTGCCATGTCTACTATTAATGAGGATAAATTGGCAAACGTCACGAAGTAATTCTTCATTGCTCCCATGGAATTGCCTTACTAGGCACAGCTTTAAAGGGCAAGGCCTGTTTTCCACGTTGACTGTCATCTGCTGTAGTATGCATAGACATCTTTCGATCTTGCTTGAACAATTCCATCCAATACAGCCGACCCAATGCTTTTTCAAGTAACTGTAGTCCTTTCAATAACGTGACATTGTTTTTCCCACTAAAGATTGATTCACTACCATTCTAAATATGCAACTCTATGATGATGTTTTCTGCACCGCACTGTTTCAAATATTTATAATTTCGAATGATATCACGGTCGACCATGGTAGTTCATGGTTTGACCATGGTTGAACATGATTTTTGGACTCAACTGACCGTGGTCCCAGTGACTACATAAATAGATTCAGGTGACCATGGGCAGCTGACCATGTAATCGTGGACGTAGATGGGCATTGCAGTGTTATCCTTATGGACAATCAAATCAATTCCCTCCTTGACCATGATATATCATGGTCGACCATGGTCACTACAAAATTTCAATTTTATCACTACGGACAATGAAATCATGGTCGGGTGATGGCCAGATACGTGATCATTTTTCTAATTCCCATCTTGACCACGGTATATCATGCGTACTGGATAATTGCAATGCTATTTGCATTGACAATGATGTCATTGACAGTTTATGGTCAGATATATCAACCTTATTTTTAACAATTACCAACGTCCTTTACTGACCATGTCCGCCCATGGTTACTGGATAATTTCAATGTTATTCCTATTGACAATGATATCGTGGTCACTAGTGTTGCTCAATATCAAGAGAAATACTACTGAAGAACAGTTCTTGAACCTAAGGTCTTAAAATATTCCTAAACTACCCTTGAATATTTTCCGGAACAACTGAAGAACAGTTCCTAAACTTTAAAGTTCTTAAAACACCCTTTAAAAACGGATATTTTCATGAACAATTATTTGACCATGGTCAGTGTAATTTAAACTGTATTTCTGGTGCGACGCTATACACACCTTCTTCACAGGCTACCAGTATGTGTCGTTGATCTAGTCACCCTAGGATCTCATGTATGTGTTTTCAAGGCTGGATTGATCGATTGTGCCTTAGGATCTACTGCATGTTTAATGGATGTGCACACGTTATGATATTTCGTGATTGGGTATGACAGGACAAGCAGACAGTCGACACACACGAGATGAATGCCCTTAATGGTCAGGACAGAGCTGATCACACGCCATAGTGGCATGGTTTGCTCATGCAGTCTTGCATTCGAATAGTTGGACTCACAATGATGTAATCTAGCCAATAGCCAGGTTATATCAGTGGACAAAATGCCATTCAAAGATCAACCCTTCACTGAATGAGGAAATGTAGTAACATTGTATTCAGGGCGCAAATCAGAAGTGTTTAAGGTGTAAAACACTGCATCAAATGCTGACATTTGAACTTGCTATTGAATGGTGTTGGCCCATGTTGGATATTGGCTTCAGAGAGTTTTGGGTTACTGGTTGTAGATTCGATGACAACGAGCGGAGTTAGGCCACTTGAGAAGATATAAATTAAGTGATGCATTCCATAATATGTATAGCTACTGAGGAACTTGATGGCTGAACACACTTACATTATTAACTGGGTTATATTGCCAGAATTGTCCTAATTTCTTTTATTATTCCTATATTAGGGTAAAACCGTCCTATATTTCCCCGCATTGTATCCCTCGGAATGTAGGACACAGAATGTTATGCTTCCCAGAACATCTCATTTTTAAATCTTCCATGGAGAATGATCATCAGATGTGGAAATGCCCCCCCCCCCTCCCAGACACTCCTCTATATTGGATCCACATATAATATAATCTTATACAGAATGTGTTGTCAACAAACTTGAGTCAGAGATTGTTTGTTGGTGTGACTTAAGAACCCTTTTCACTTTGGAAAAAAGTCAAGGTCAAAGATATCCTAACTGAGGTAAATTATTCTCTCAGAAAACAAAGAAAACTTGTTTTCCTAGATGCAATTACAATGAGTTGTGCTACACGATGTGCTATCTGAAATAGAGACTATAGCCCATGCGTAGCTCATGATACTATTAACTGTTTCGTTAACTAATATGTTTTCCCCATAATAATACAATGTAGTTTAATCGTGTAATGACCAATCCAGCCTTTGCCATTTACATTTACAGTCCGGGCGAAGACTTTATAAAAGGCGTTGATTGAAGTCAGCCATGCAACTGATAAATTTAAAAAAAGCCGTAATGTACGGTTCGTTAATAACTCAGAATGTTTCCAAAACAAAATACAGTGTACTGTTAAATATGTTGAACATAATTGGATTGGAGCAATGCAATGCTTTATGTTTCTTACTCAACAACTTAGGCACTTACATATGTTAAAACCAAATTCTTCCCCCTTATATTTATGTATAGTTTGCACATATTTTGTAGAAGCAGTAATCATTGCACACTGTTAATTTACTGTTAAGACACCATTCGCATGTTAGTGTATTTCCTTTTATTAGAGGTTATTTTAAGAGAGAGAGAGAGAGAGAGAGAGAAAGAGAGAGAGAGAGAGCGAGAGCGAGAGAGAGAGAGAGAGAGTGAGAGAGAGAGAGAGAGAGAGAGAGAGATTGCTAGGTATGTTTCCAAATTAAATTACTCAACTCCGTGTTTCACCATTTGTTCATCAATTAAAGCACATTTTAAGGTATGTCAATTTCAAACGGTTCTTGTTTCTTGGTGATTTAAAACATTTAAATTTGAATGAAGATATATTTGCAGTTCAGCATCCAGTTCCACATTCTTGTCATTGATCCATGTATTATTTATATTACATTTTGGAATTAGGTTGACTGTCATATGTTGACCACTAAAGACACAACACTCTTTAGTTTAATATCCCTTCTTATCACTCATCCAATTCTGCATTATTATGAACGTCATACTGGCTGGTAAGAGTTGACTTAAGCTGTATGCTATATAGCACCATTTAACTGGTATTTCGAATGATTACAATATATTATCATACGATTTAATCAGGAAACATTATTTTCACATGTATCTAAATGTGTAATTGTTTTATAAGTTATGAAATGTCTTGATTTAAACATTTAAGTTATGCTTTAGCTCACCAATTTTAAATTTTTCTTTAGGAATTCTATAAAAGAGACCATTGTATATATTTTGCAAATACAATACTCTAAATTGTTTCTCTCCAAGAACACGGCCGTCTTCGATATATTTTTTTTAATTTACTCCAATCCTGTACCTGGTATCATGGGGCGGGGTTCACATTTGCCTTTATATGAGAGAGTAACCGGCTTTTAAATGATAGTTGAGCGGCGTTCCTCGAGTCGATTGTCTGGATGGAGACTAGTAACACTCAAAATGTCTACTCGCTGTAATAATTCAGGTCCTGGAATTATAGTGAAGCTGTATGTAAATCTAATATGAATTGAGATTATGTTTGCGAAGGAAACATATACATATTTCGTAAATATATTCCAAACTGTGAGCCAGAAATTGTTAATCTTTTTTTAGCATCAGAACTATTTTAAATTCAACAATGCATTGCAAGCAATACAAATCCCCTCGATTCCCACTTTGTTCAGATGAATTGTAAGGAATATCGTCAATTTACTTGCCTGCTCCCTATAATTAATTTATGTGCTTACATTACAGTGTTAGCTGTAAGGGAATGATAGCAAATTAACAAAGTTTATATTTTTCAATGGTGATAACACTGCAGCTATTGATGGATACTGATGAAGCGGGAACTTGACCTCTGTCTTACGACTAGTAATTTAAATTCCGAATTTGGTTAAAATCCGTTTAGCCTAACAAGAGCTATTGCCTGGAAACTGCCAAATTAACTAAGTTTATATTTTCAAGGGTGATAATGAAGCACGAGCATGGCATCCACCTCAGTAATATTAAGTAGTGCCTACCTTCGATTCGAATTGATTTAATCTTGCATAAGGTATTGCCTGAAAACTGACAAATCAACGTTTATACGTTCCAAGGGGGATAACTCGGGCAAATATTGACAGAACCTAACAAACCACGAACTTGAGCCCCGGCTCCTTAATATCACGCCATATTCCGAATTTGTTTCGAATAGATTTAGTCTATTACTTAGGTAGCCTTTGGAATAAGTAGAGTTCGTATATTTCATGGCCAATCACTCTTGCAAATATTGATAAAAACCATCAAAATGTAGCTCACGGGGGTACGCGCTGATCCGCCATGACGTGCCCATCCATCGCGCAACAAATGCATGACAGACAGGAGGGCTGGTTAGCTGCGGATCTCGGGGGTTGCAGACCCCGCATCGGGTCCTTCTTTGCGAAGAACAACCCCTAAGGTCGGTGGAACACATAGGTTCTTGTGGAGCTGAACGACCATTGCCACTGAGATTGAACCACACCATGTCGTCCCAACTGTTGGTGTCACCGGTCTGTCGATTCATCTTAATTTAAACCTACGGACTAGATGGTAATAATAGTTAAACAGTCACAAAATGTATACCACTATACAAACAATTGTATACGTTTGACAGTGAATGAGCACAATAATACACAGCGTAGAGCCGGGCTAGTGTTCTTTCCACGTGGTTTCACCAGAGGTACCACACGGATCCTTGAATCCGCAGAGGTATCACCCCAAGAGAGAGTTTCCGCAATTAAGTCACTAAGTAGTTTAATATAAACTAGTATACCCTAACACACGCACGCACGCACGCACGCACGCACGCACGCACGCACGCACGCACGCACGCACGCACGCACGCACGCACGCACGCACGCACGCACGCACGCACGCACGCACGCACGCACGCACGCATACAGGCAGGCAGGCAGGCAGGCAGGCAGGCAGGCAGGCAGGCAGGCAGGCAAGCAGGCAGGCAAGCAGGCGCGCGCGCACGCACGCATGAACATACGCACGCGCGCACACACACACACACGCATGCACGCACGCACGCACGCACTCACGCACGCACGCACGCACACAAAGAAGATATTGTCGTTGCGAGAGGAAATGTCCTCGCTTGCGCCTCCGTCACAGGAAAATGCCTTACACGCCAAAGCGGAGGAAAAGAGCTGGCGGAAAGGGCCACTCTTTTGTTCAAAAGAAAATGCTAAGTGCTGAAAATCCTAGTGAAGCTGCTGTTAAGGTGGTGCACGCTGGTTTACGTGAAGAAGGGACGAATGATTTCCGAAGAATTCCCAGGTCACCGCCTTATGTAGTTCCAAAGTTTCTGCATTGGTAGTTGCTGTTTTATTTATGCCGGCCTTCTGCTACACCCTAACCTACCATTTAGGTGTTAGTAACGAAAACAAGCTTTGGCCGCAAGTGGCAGGGATTACTACCTAGCTTTAGATATGGTTATCCGTCGGGTGCAGATGCTCGGCTCCCGTAGGTTGCCCCGCATAGTAGCTACCTCCAAGGACAGTGCATGTATATGTCACGGAACAAAGCCCCGAATCGGCCGCCACTGAATGGAACAACCTCCCTATTCATCTAAAATTGTCAAAAAATCTTACAACATTCAAATCAAATCTTAAAACTCATCTCTTTAAACAAGCGTACCAGAATTTAAATTAATGTTTATATTATCATTTCATTGTCTTGCGCTACGAGCATGCTTGCGTGGAGTTTGGCGCGTTATAAATTCACTTATTATTATTATTATTATTATTAAATAACGATCCCGTCACCAGGTTCCGCAACCACATATAGCATCACTAGACGAGTTTCACAGTTCACATAAGCAATTTTAAAATACTGACATGTCTTTATGGTGGGGGTCAAGAGACGGATATCCATCACGAGCATCTTTCCCGTGAGGGCGTGATGAGCTCCAATTCGTCATCAAGACACTGCAACGAATTGGATGGGGATCCGCATCTCATCCATCACCGTGCGCTATGGAGCTAACATTTTAACCTGTCGTTAGAGATATTTTTCAAGATGCCCAGAGATGCACTGCAGGCTGGTACTAAAACATATACATATATGTTAATATTATTATTATTATTTCGCAGTGCTTGCTACTTTGGCGGGGCAATCTACCTAATAAGTATATGAAGACACAAGGGGGTGTGTATGTAAATTGGCACTTCATCTATCACCGCCCAGAAACCGCCGATAGTTTCCCAGCGTCGGATTCGTGGGACTGCATTACCACAACAACCGGAAAAGAGGCATACACTATGCATCCCCGACGAAGAAATTGTCCCTAACTGCTTTAAACCTATCCTATCGAGCTGAATAGCCAGGTTTAGTCTGTAGCATGGCAGGCGCAAACGATTAGAGCACGATCAGCGACCTCAGTGTAAAGTTAATGCTGGGTGAGATAGTGATGCGGATATCATGTTGCTGTATAGTATTTCCTAGCGCACTGCGTTCTAGAATGTTTATAAATAAACAAAACACATGAACTAGATGGCTACTTGCCATATGCACAATTAACCAATACACAAACTAACGGATACGAAGATGATGAAATGATAATTAAAGTATCACAGGTCACTAGACCGTATGGTGCCTCTAGTTGAAAGCACCACCGTAAACAAGGATAATATACACAATATGAAACATACATTATAATAATGCGGCCCTGGGACTGGTGCGGTACCTAGCAGTCATCAGTACCTTTATATGGAAATAATTAAATGGTTTATAACTAAACGTACAATAACAATAGTATAGCTGCTTGAGTACCCATTGGTCACCGGTATGGCACAAGTTCACTACTTACTAAAATTGAGCGCGGGATGGCACGTTCTGAGGGCTGGAAAGAGTTCCGCAGCAAGACATTCGCAGGGCGGTCTCCACAAGCAGGTCTCCGCAGTCTGAATTATCCGGACAGGCAGATACGGTACATATCAGGACAGGTAACGGAACAGTACAAGAATGTACACTAGACAATCTTATAGCTGATACATAATCACAGCAGAGGTTGTAACGTTTTCCGTCCGGCGACGGAGGTATGAAAGGTAAGAGTAACCCACTAACAGAGAGGGTTACTTATATAATAACAATGCATGTACATTCACTGGCACACGGTAAATTATCACACATGACAAGCAGTGCAGAAGTTGAAGTCCACTTTCCAGCGTGGTTGGCAGGTCCGGCGAGTCATCCACCAAGAACTACTATCGGCTCTACATTCCGTAGGATTACATCCCGGGCCCGTCCATAGAAAAGCTCCCTTAGGAAGGTTCGGATGTGGGAGTTATACTTTTAAATTTAGTTTATTACCCTCGAATAGCTATCTGAGGGTGTACAAAAACTGTCGAAACCGAGAACCACCGCGGATGAGCTGAAATCTGAGAGGCACCGGATGAAGTAGGAATCATCATAGGTTTGCAGTTACACACGTCTATCCTGATGGTCCAGTCGTCCTGCACGGGCCGGCATCTACGCCGGTGATGCTCCTGATTCTCAATTGTTCACCCTTTTTATACTCTCCTAGACGTAGCGCTGGGTGCTCAGCCAATCAGCGGCCGAGCACTGGCCAATCAGCGTGCTGCAGAGGTGGTGACGTAGTTTTAACACGTGTACAGAGCACTCTCTATTTAGGGTAATATATATATATATATATATATATATATATATATATATATATATATATATATATATATATATATATATATATATATATATATAGACGCGAGTAAGCTGTCAAGGCAATATTTCAAGTATAATTTAGTGCGGAGCTTCGATGATAACATTTCTGGAGCCATTTTAAAACAGTAAAAAGTATTGTGATCCTCGTCTCATACCGATGCAGTCTAAATAATTTACGGGTACCATCTCGGTAAACTATAAGTACATACTCGCTCACAATCTCGAAACATGTGTCAGGGAAGGTCTGACGCGCACGCATGCGCACTACATTGGTTTTAACGAAAACCTCTCCTATAGGGCTTATATACGCGTACTATCCTACCCACCGGGTGGGGGTGAGCTTAGAGTGAATCCGAGACAGCCGTTCCATACCCAGCTTAGCTGGGACGGCCGGTACCCATCCGGTTGATCCGTGCGACAAAAACACATACCTAACCTCCAGGGTTATATTGTTATATTCTGAATTTGGCTCAGAACTGTTTCATCTAATGTAAGTTATTGCAGCTCAAAGAATTATTTTGAAAAGTAACGACACATGAACTTACATCCATCTTATGATGATTAGGTTATATGTCGAGTTCAGGTGAGATCTGTTTAGTCGAACACAAGCTATTGCACAGCAACCAATTATTCACATGCATACGATCCATACATGCATACATACACATGTACATACATAAACGAACAGGAACATTTCTATGTCTCCTCGAAGTTCGTTTGCGAGGAAATAATACTATTATTTACAACATTGTGAACAACCTCTCTGTTTCCTTTTCAATACAGCACGAGAAGCAGGTATATTTACCCTTTGATGGCGACGGATTTAATGGAGGACAAATCGGAAAATCGTCAAATGTTTCCTGTTTGTTTAGAATCTGAAGTGTGTACTTTTCCGTGGCATTTTCGCAGTACATCAGTACAATAATAATCCTGTCCATTGTGGTTATATGCTGTGCCATGCATGTGTCGAATAATTACTCATCACATCACAAAGCGCTAAGATAAATAAGATAACAATAGCGAGGTAACACCATTGTCACTGAGAAAACCGGCTAGTTACTACGTCGGATCGTCATATAGTTTCCTTTCTTTCACTGCACATCCTGAGTATGTCGTGAGATACCAACCATATACTTAGTCTCAGAGTGTTAGACAATAATCAGCGTACGTAATTCTTTTTGATTCTAGAGTTAGCAATTTCATTTAATAACTAGGTCAGGTGGTGTAATAATTCTTCTTTTTTGATTCGGTTGTCATGTCTAATTAAAGAAAATAAAGACACACCATTCCAGATTTTTGTATTTTGGACGTTCTGTTGATTTTTCCGACATGGATATCTTACTTTCTGAAAGCAACTATAAACTGGCATGCTCATATAATAATTATTTACATACCTCTCGGCACAGGTTCGATCTGCTAAATGTAGTGATCAATAGTCGAGTATTTGTTAGTCGAGAGCGACATTTTGTATTAGGTAGATGTGTTTGACCGGCAGATAGCCATTGGTCAACTACAATAAACTACCGTTCGCGCATTGACTAAATATAATATAACCGCCCATGTTGACTAAATATTATATGTCACACATGTGTTGATGTTGTATACGTTTTGCTTCTGAGCTTATAAATAACGTGGAACCAGGCTCTACTCTTTGATGCACCGCGTCAATATGTGCACTTGCACATTGTATTGATTACTTTCTCTGTTGCCATTGTTCTGGTTAAATCTCGCGCATGTGTCCGAAATAAGAGTGTTATATACAAGTTGATGACCTCCAGTAGCTATGGAGCACGCATCCTAAACGAATGGACGCGATTACGACAAGAAAATAATTAAGTTTGACATGTAAATACACGTACACCACGTCTAAGTGTGTATCCTAATTTAAGTAGATATCTTTCAGAGGGAAATATGATCTCAATTGGATCTGTCTGAGCGAGTAAACCATTTTGAAGGTCTTTGATGAACAATGCCTTCTAAAAGCCACGCGTATTTAAATATTGCAAATTGTTTTCAACTCTACTCAAAATAAATTTAAATTTTTCATCGCGTTTCATCGATCCATCCGTTGCAATCAATATATCTCAATATATCCGGTTTAATTATATACACATGATTAGTAAACGTACATGGTTTCTGATGTGTGCGTGCGTGCGCGCGTGCGTGCGTGCGTGCGTGCGTGCGTGCGTGCGTGCGTATATATATATATATATATATATATATATATATATATATATATATATATATATATATATATATATATATATATATATATATATATCACTTTAGAGAACCCGTTTGGGAGAACTTGTTTCTTCAACTGCCTTTATCTTAGATTAAGCCTTTCATGGCGAACACGGCCAAAGCCGGCTTCAACAGCGTTCTTGAGAAATACCAATTCTTTGTAATTCTTTGCAATTTAATAAACATGCTGTTGAATATTCTGAAACTAATTTGACTGCCTTAAGAAACAGCGCCCACTCAAACTATTATCAAAATACTCAGTGGCTTACCTGTATAGTTTTTTTAAAGCGATAGTCAGCTTGTTCAGCGAGGTGTGGGCGGAGCATAGCTATATATGGGCGGGGCATAGATAACATCGGAAAGGTCCATTGGCAAGCTAGGAGAAGAATATTGTTGACAAATTTCGACTGAAATAACTCACGAGCCAGTCATTCCACTGGTAAATTAAAACAATGTCTTATCTTGGCCTGCATATGGGCATGCAATTAAACACAGATTTCGCCAACAGCGCCCCAAAACGGTCAAATAATACGTTTACCTATTAACTCTTTAATCGTAGATGATTTTCAAGAAAATGTAACTCGTTGCTCAGCGAATGTTACTTTTCAGGCCAATACATGACTGACTATTTTTGTAAATTTAACACTGGAATTTGCAAGAAATGTCCCTCTAGTGTCCGGCAAATTGAGATTTCTTACGCCATTGCATGGCTAATGATAACAAAAATCGAAATTCCTTATTAGTAATTATTGAAATGACTGGCTCAGTTACGGAACCAGTCAGTCCAGACGTAAATATTCAAAAATAATATTCTCTTCGCTTGCAAATGGACACTCTACACGACAACTGCAGAGGCTGTTTTTTCCTGCGGTTATAAGGTTAAATTGGCACGAGAGCGGTTAATAGGCCTGCAGGTAGGTGATAAAACGGGTTTACGTGGGTGTGAGGGTGGTGGGGTGTCGTGCACTTTATGATAAAACGTATTATATTAGGTGCATTATTAGTAAACACCATGAGCAGCGTGTTCAAGATTGACAGCATTCTGCATATGACGACTGTTGACCTTGCCGGACATGTCAAAATGGCCGCCTTACTGCTTACCAGTTTTACGACAATAGGCCAACTGTATGCCAGAAAAATTATTAAATTGCCAATTTAATGTCACATATTTACGGAAATAACCACAAGAGGATTGAAAAATAACGTCAAAATTGTTATTGAATTATTCTTGAGACACCCTGTGGACATTTGCCGGACATGTGGTAAATTCAAATGGTAACATCTTTGAAGAAAACAACATATTTTACCACATATGTGTTAACTAAATATCTCCTCTGCACAGATTATCGAGAATCTTTCACATTCTTTGAGCCGCAAAACAAACTAATGCTGGGAACTTCAATAACATTGAATTTGTTTTCATGGAGACGTGTCACGATCATGTTTAATACCAATCCACCTGTAATGTTCGGAAACAACTAGATCCCCTATACTCCATTAACAACATCGTCCCCATAATCATCTATCGTTATATTTGACTTTAGGTTCCAAATTCAACCTCATTAATTTTGTTTGTTTCAGACCATTGTTAATGTTAATCTAATATACAGGTAGTGCGTAACACAATGCAGAAGGCTGTATGGCTACTTACAGGTCGGGTCATCATGGAGCATATACAGCATGGCAATACATCAACAGAGTGGAACAACTACTTAGTCTGGCAAGAAGATATCAGAGAAAGAAACGTATGTGCCCAGCATACTTTATTGTGGATTCTATGGTGCTGGTTATACAACTATTGTTGAACGTGTATACGCATTCGATGATATGTGATACATTTTACGAAAATCACAAAAACATGCAGTTAAACTACACACCATGTCTCAATAGCGATGGCTTTAGTACAAATGAAAGGTTGACACGTCAAATGGCTTCTCGAACTGTAGTTGTAGCGGCAAATTGTTTCCTTTGTGACACGCCTGGAACTAATGCTAAACAATGCCATGCAGCAGTACCATTTGCCCATGGCACGCGCTTTATTCACAGCACTAATAATCTACAATGACAATATATGTTCTCAACACTGCATGATACTTAATAGCGGCAGATGATGAGTACCACAGTCCATTCACTCCCCTGTGTCCGTGTACAATCGAGAACCGGCCCGTCACATGATGATTGCAACATAAACAGTGCACATAAATCAGCCTTTGGTTAACTGATTTCAAACATCCAAATTGCTCTTGAGGACACTACCCTTGTTTTGCATTTTTTTTACTGAAACAACTTTATATTGATAAATGTAAACACGTAAGAGAGAGTCCATTCACACTTCAGGTTATTAAGTTTAAGAACAACATTCTCAGTCACTTTCCTGGGTTGGAATCACATACTGATGTAGTACATGCGGCCATGGTAGTAAATCTCAGAGACGGCCCTGCCAACTCGATGCTGGCGCCGCGCTTCTTTCACTTGCTGTACATATTGTTCGAGAACGACCTATTTACCATTCAATGGTGTATGCGAAGGAAGCTGTCAAGAGTATTCTATACCCCGTTTTCTCACTATGCTTGCCGCACTGGCCTTGTATGAAGAAAATATCAAGCAAAAAAAGGCAATTACATGTTACAGCCATCTTTGACGCTGTCACAACCGGTGATGTATAAGAGCTAAATACACCAGCATCCAGAATTGTTATAAAAACCCAGCCATTTAGAGCAATGGGAGACCCTATTGTCACACTTTCTAGGTGCAGTCATTCACTCAACATCATCCACACTTTAGGGAACAGGTTTTACAGTCTGGCGTTGTCTGAATCATATAGCCGTGTTCAACATATTTCTACAGCCTAGCTAACTCTGCCATTGTCTACGTCAGCCATCTCTGAACAGCGTTTCCACCTGCATTTAAGAGCATTACGTTTACAGCATCGCAGTCGTTAAGATCCAGCAGGATCCAACAGCAAGTAGCTAGCATGGATCTTTTCATGGGACTGACATCTCATTGTTTCAAGACGCGGACACTGAGAATCGTTCGACTGAGCAAACCTCCCATACTATTACAATACTACATGTGTATCATGTTCCAGAAGTATGTGCCCCTTGAATTGTACGCAACGCTGGGGACAAAGTCCGTGGAAAAATCGTATACATGGTGTAATCATATTATGCACGTTGGTGGTGCCGAGAGTATTGCCAATGTAGGTTTTAGCTACAACTGTTTCAAAGGGAATAACAGTATTCCCGATACTAGGTGCTGGAAATAACAGCGTGTGTTCGGCCGGTAGTGCAATTGGTTAAAATAATCTTAAATGACGTCATATAGACTCTAGATTTGTATTCGTGTCAGCCTTTCTAATAGTCGTGGTAAACGTACTCACTACAGAACAATAAATACATAGAATGGTCTGAGCCAATATAGATCAATGATCTAATGACATAAATACATTAATAAATGACCGCTAGGGTCAACATGCGTCATGTGTCGAATGACCCCCGTCTTCAAAATAACCGTCATGACATGAATAAACAATGTACCAAATTTCAAGCATTCATGTTTGATATCGAAAGGAATAGCGCGCTCTAACTGAGATGCATTAGTTTGTACTCCAAGAAATAACCTCATACATAAGGGCATTATTAGCATAAATGGCGTTAATTGCATAATTATAGTTATATGTCAACATTACTTATAACAGTACCTCCCAGATTCTCTAGAAATGTCACATGGAATCAGAAATATAACTTATATATCGGACTCCTCATGATAATTCCGAGGTTGAACCGTATACAGGAATACTTAGTGTGTCATGCGTGATATTTGACTAGATCTAACAATTCCACGTAGACACCCGTGCCATTGCTAGCAGCATTGCTATTTCCTAAGTAACCGTGACACGCCAATAATAGAAACGTTTATTTGGTACGGCCAAAGCCGTTGAAGGGACAAACACTGTCTAGCCCTTTCAAGAGGAAGCCGAATCTCCGGCTTCTGTGGTGTTAAGGAAGGTGCATATGCAGGGCAAGAGATCACTCTTTGTGAACATTTAACACTGTAATGACTTTCTCGATAACTGAACCAGTCTTACTGGGCTAAATTTTAACAAAATATGTTTCGCTTGACCTGTAAATGGGCAGTCAAGGAGCAAATATATTGATTTCCTGACACAATTTAGGCCTTACAGTGTTAAACGCATACGATCAGTCTCGCTATAAACATGACTTGATTCTATGAATATAAATCGGATTATCTTTCGCCGAAAAATAGTCATTTGAAAAACTGAAATGTGCTAAAAGCCGTTAAACATGCTCCAATTCCTTACGGGTCGATCAACTCCCATACCCCACACTTTCCCGCTCTTGTGCCGCAGCCTATGCGATGCATAAGCATTTTTATGTCAATCAGAATAATTTGAAAATATTCAACATGTCGTCAACATGACAATGTTTTTGTTTTGTTCCGTGAGCATTGTGAAATATCGGGAAATAATTACAAAAATTAGAAACATGTTTCCTTTGACAACTGGCATGTCGCGTGAGACAATAACGTTTCGGGAGCACATTTTGGCGACCAATAATGGGCGCATTCACATCGAGTTTGACGTGTCCGTGACTGCAGCGCGCCTTGAATACGAAATAGCCTACCACAACAGGAGTGAGCGACATCTTGCGCGCCTGTCACTAATTATGATTGTCCTCATGGAGGTGCTCAGTGAGTCTTGTGTATCGTCATACTGAACAATGGAAGGCCAACGTAATGCGCCTAAATGGTACTGTGTTCTAGCACTTTCAATCAGACCAAGGCCAAATTACCTTACAGACTCTCCCGATTTAACAAACAATTTAGGTTGCAAATGGCAAGCTATTTTCATGGGCCCGTGACATGAATCGTGGTGCTACCGATTGTATCCTGGCTAGGATACAGCACAGATAATAAATACGCTAACAGGTTTCCGAAACAAAAACCTGCTCGCTAGTAAGAAATGTTATGTTGAATGTTGTGAACACAGTATTGGATTGGAATACATTGTTGTCATAGGCAGCAATGTATTTCAGTCTAATTATGTTCACAATATCCAATAGCACATTGTATTTTGATATGGTACCATTTAACGCAATGCAAACAGTAAATGGACATTGTTAAAATGACAGTGGTTATGCGCCAATAACGTGTCACTACTCTTGTTCTTAATTAGCTTGGAGACACATAGAAGGAAAACATAAACCAGGTGCTTCGGCATGCCGTTGCCCCCTGGCAATTTCTCAAATATCAGCTGTCTATGGATCAATCGATAATTATATCAGATTTCTGTTTGTTTCAATAGTCACTTTGACGAGAGGCTTATCATTGCACCAGTAAAAACAGAGCTACGCTAGGCACTAGGCTCTTGTTTGCGTACGCGTGTGTGCATTCAGAAACATGACAAATTAACTCATAAACACGTACACAAACACATACGATGTGGCCATGGTGACTTATCAGTATGCGTGTTTTGACGCCAAATACACGTGTAAGTCTATCTTGTAATGCCAGGAGTGTGCATTGTTTAAAGGCACAAGCTACCGTTGCTGCAATACTATACGTCTAGACGATGTCCGACTTATTTCCTTTCATACCAAATTAACCGCACAGAGATAAGTAGATATGATACTCCGGATGGATGACACAGGTCAGCATAATAATAAGAATGGCACTCACGAGATGGAGGTTGGCTACGAAGTCACTTACCGAGATCGTATCAGAGTGGTTGACAATTCACATTGTATTGATTGTTGTTGACGCGTTAAATACGAATCGCGTTAGCATACACATCACTAATACGACAATGGTGTCTGCTGCGTTAGCATCTAACGTGGTTAGCACATGAGACTCTCATATTAAAATACATGTAAGTAAGTTCATACATGTCTATTGATGCTACAACATAAATAAAGACATTGAGTGTGTACACATACGCGGTTTTTTTCTTGTTCAATGTATGTTCTTAGTGATCCGCATACTCTTAATTCCCATGGATGACAAGAATTGCAGAAGCGACACATAAGTAACACAATATTTATCAACATTCATGTATAGTTTCTCAGAATGGGTGATTTCAGTTTTAGGTATGGCTGGCCCATTCCTATCTAAGCTCCACCCACGCGGTGCCCGCGTTTGGGATCGATTGATCCCTGACACTATCTAAATCTCAATTTCCAGGAAACTATATAAGTAAGCTGTTGAATACATTGAAACTAATTTAAGGGGATGCTGTTGCTGCCTATGGATTATTAGATTAGTTTTAAAATATTCAACATAATGTGTATTAAATGGTAGTTATGCAATTCATTGCACTTGGCAGACTAAGAGTTAAAGACGAACTAAATCGTGCCATTCATGGTGTAATTGATTCTGACGTCAGCATACATGAGACGCGGTTGATTATGATATCATAACATTGACTGAGAAACTGAATTCCTCAATTGAAATCTGTCCAAGCAAATGTATGTAGCACCCAGTCAAATTAGTTTCAAAATATTCAATAGCTTGCTTGTATAGTTTTCTGGAAATTGAGATTCGCTAAGCACAGGGATCGATCAAGTTTAAAACAGACGAAGCGCGTGGAGCTTTGCTAGCGATGAGCGGGGCATGGATAAAACTGGTTTGATTCATAGGAGCACCTTGGTAACCAAGATCACATCCAAACTACATCATGAAGTATTACAAGTTGAAAGCTACGACAACCCGAAGCACTTGCAAAGAAATTGTGCTTTTATCTGGAACGACTACATCAGTTTGCTTAGTGGTCTGACTCATGAATGATACGACGAATGTACGGAATGAAACTTGCAGACTGGTGAGGATAAATTGGCATCCATCGGTCGTGTTTCTAGACTGAAGTGGACTCAAGTCCATGACCAGATTCCATAAAGCACACCATTTTACCTAGCATATTATTTCATGATGAGAAAAGGAAGATGTTTTATAATCATCTTTGCCATTTCGTTATCATTTCCACTTGACACATTTTTCAACTAAGAATGGCCAGTGTTTGCTCAGATGCTGCATGTACAACACTTCAGGAGACTGCAGGGATATGGATCATTGTGGTCCATGAGCTTTTCCTCTAAGCATCGTTATCTATCACTTATTTGACTGACATATGAGAGAATTGTGTCATTATCGTCACAACAAATATCAAACTAGATTGCTCTTCTAGATTTTACACTTTTAGTTATAAATCGACTGGCTTATACCAAACAAACTCGACGATCGCGAACAGCAACCTTGCTAAACTCCTGCAGCTTTTGACATTCCATTATCCCTATAGAGGAATACAGTTTCTCAGTTAAATAATTCCAACGATGTCACATTTATTTCCTGCTAATTTCTACCCAATGGGTGAGTCCAGTTTTAGCTATGTGACGCCCATCCCCAACTAACCTACATGCACAATTTAACAGGGGGATCGATTTATCCATGCACTCTCTGAATCTCAGTTTCTAGAAAACTGTACAGGTAAGCTGCTGACTATTTTGAAACTAAGTTGACAGGGTAAAATAAGCAGCAGCAGCAGCTTGCATTCAAATTAGTTTCGAAATGTTTAACGTAATGAGTATTAAATCGTAAAGCAATACACCACATACAACTTGACGGACCAGTATGCATTTTTGGCAGACTAAATCGTTTCATCCATGACGTAATTGAACACTACATCAGCCTACATGTGACGTAGTCAATTATGATGAAATACGATTGTCTGATAAACTAGATTCATCAATTTTACCGGGTGTTAGCGTCGATTTGAAGACGTGAACGTGAATTCCCGGTATATAATTCGCAAGGTAACTCATAACTAAGCAGTTAAGCTGCTGAATATGTTGACAGTATATGACGGCAACAGCTCCAAGTTAAATTAGTTTCAAAATATTCATCATAATGTGTATTAATTGGTAAATTAATCAAATACATACAATTCATACACTTTCTGGAGAGACTATACGACCGTCGTGATCTTAATACCTCCTTCCGCTATGCGCATGCTCAATGGAGTAATACAGTTTTAGATATGCCCGCCCATCTCTAGCTAAGCTCGCCCACGCATGCCCGTGTTGGGATTGATCTATCTACATGCTGCCTGGATGCCAATCTCCTGAGAATTATACAGGCGAGTTGTTGACCATTTTGAAACAAATTGGACGGATCCCTATATATGGCATCACATTGCCCCATCAAATTAGTTTAAACTAAGTCAGCATACTGTTTATTAAACAATAAATTCATACAACTTGACGGTCTAGTAAGCATTTATGACGGAATAAATCGCGTCATGTTGACGTATTTGGTTATGGTGTCAGCCTATGATGTTTTGTGTATTATGACGTCATATGATTGATCGATAAATTGCATTCCATTATTGCTTTTACTCGCACACACCCATACTACCGTTTTGCGACATAAGATAATAACCCACTTCTATGCATACGTATCGCTCAGGTTCATCCATCTATTCATAGGATAATGTTTTCTCTAGTAACCGAGAACAGAGCCAAAAAATAGCAGTTAAGAATACTTCTTGGATAATAAAGAGCTCTATTGCGTCCCCTTATTCGGGGACACACACTTGGTCATATCAATGCAAATAAAGGATTCAGTATCTAGTCATGTCTACCTTGGAAACGTCACTGGCTGGTGGAGAAGTTTAAACAGCGTTAACGTGTTGTAGTATCGATACCCTTATAGTGTAGACAATACTCCACGTTAACATTGTCTAACCTCTTCTGCCTGCCCACAAGGCACTCGGAGTAAATGCAGCTTTACACTATAATATATGGCCGAAGTGGTAACATGACACAATACAGATAACACATAACTTAACATCGTTCCAAAAGAAAATAAAACATACTGTTGAAGATTTTGAACATAATAAGATTTAAACGCATACCAGCAATTTCTTCCATTCCAATTAGGGTCAACATATTAAACGGATAATTTCTTATTAACTGACATGTTTCCGTTGTTGAGGAGGCATGTTAATATATTTATGAGCTTAAGATACACAAAGTCGAGACGATATTGTAAGTCTTTCAACAATATAATAGATGTGTGGTGACATAATGGGCACATGAGGGAAATCACTTGACAACTTGGCTGCTCTTGGAATCATATCGACGTGGACTAACAGGCTAGCCATCTGCTTCCTGCGTAAGCCCTGACCATCCCTGTACACCATTGTGGTGATATGTACAATTGCGCTAAATTCACAGGAATACATTTATTTTAAGACTATTGCTTAAAAAGCTGTTGCTACCACAGAGCAGATGATCTTACAGTTATATTTCATCCAAAATAGTCAATAGCTTAATAACATATTCATGTGTAGTTTGTAAGATACGTCATAACTTTATGAAAACAGTTATTATATTTCCCACAGTAAAAGCTTATGCTGGCATCATTATTTTAAAAGAGAAGACATGTTATCTTCGGCCAGCTTATATCATAGCATGTTTTTTTTATCAAACAGGAAACAAATAGTGATAAGAGGGGATAGGGCGTGTGATTGTGCGTATTAATCACATGGCTACGTAGGACACATTCGAGTATTTATGGTGAGCGGAAGCATAGGATTGCCAAATGTGTGACATTCGTGAGAAATGAAAGATGAACAGGTTTTGCTATTTCCTAGCCAGATTTTCATTTCGTGACATCTGAAATCGTATTAAGAGAGGAAATCCTCTCCGTGCTGAAAACAAAAATGGTGTGGGCATGCAACATGCGACAGTGAAATATCTCGTAATTCCGAACGATGAACGTAGAATGCCGAAGAAGTCGAATGAGAAAATACAGCTAATTGAGCTATGAGGAAACATTATATCAAGCAGTGGAAGCTAGTACGTACGTTAGCTTGCCGGAACGCTGAGTACGCATCCGTGTGTATGCCCACCCACACATAGATTAGATAGCATACAAAGCGAATAACACTAATTTAGCAATAGTTATATGAATTCGCCCACACATTTCAGTTCCAGGTTCTCCCACAGATTGACATATCAACTACAACAAACGATCTCTCAACACAGTGCATCTAAATACATGGCATCGTTTAGGACAAAGGTTTGTATTTGAAGGCCACCTGCTTCCTGTGTGTAACAGGAAGGAGTCCTGTCGAGACTGATATGAACAACTAAAGGGTACGGAAAGTGCATTTATCTACAAGCATTTTAACGATACATTGTTGCACACATGGACACATTATGGGACGCTGTTGCTCCCGCAGACAGCAGCATCTTGCATTAACAGTGTATGTAGTATGCATACAAGTCGCAACTACTACGCTCATTGAATTCTGGAAGCCGACGGCGTGAATCTTGAATATCAATTTTCAGCTGTTAGACAGGTGCAAACAGAGTCTATGATTGATGCGGCAGCGATATAGTTGGTTGAGACGCATTGAATTCATCACGTTGAATGGAAGCATAATTACGGTTGACGAATCTGCGCCAGGTTTGCCATATGGAAGATATCCAGGTTTTGCTATTTTCTGGCTATGGGTCTGTTTCCTGAGATTGAAAGTTATAGTAATAGCACAGATCCTCTTGCCGCTGTCAAGAGAAAAGCAAACACTAGTTTGTAGAAAACATGCCACAGTGGAAGAAATATAGCATGGCATGAAGAAATACGCATACCATGAACTGAAAAGATGGCTACTCAGGTACATGATGAAAAGCTCATATTCTACAGTCGGAACAAGAGCTAGACAAATTAAACTTTCCAACTCTCTCGATAACATAGAAACTACAATGAAAGAAGATTAGCAATACCCTCCTTCAAACAGGCAACACATCCAACAACAAAGCATTTGTGAGCGGGGTGGGTGGGTGGGTGGGGGGTTGTGGCGAGAGTCTGAAGGTGATTAAAATAAACAGATATTGAAAAATATGGTGAGAAAGCTCTCAGAGAGGGGTGGTAGATTGATAGAGAATGTAGATGGAGAAACAATGGAGAGCGAGAGATGGAGTGATCAATGGATGAAGGGAGAATGGGTGTTCAGACAATGCTGTACCGTCTATTGCATACGATTTGAATGTTCTCAATCCAAGGTGGTTTCTATTAGAATCGTAAACACGCACAAGTATAATGGTGACGCTAGGAAAGGTCATGAACTAGATATCTGGAGCAGAAATATCACGGAGTGCAGGATGTATCAAAGATGGAGAAATACCAGGCACTCACGATTTGAGTGGCAATTGTCATGTACATCAACACATCTACATTTCTCTATTTCTCCTATACTATTTATCCATCCAATATATGTAACCATGGGCGCATTATACAATTCAAAAGACTTTGCCTCGTGCACATTAGAAAGGGAGGATTAAACAGGTACGAGACGAGTTTTAAATATGCCACGTCAATCTCTAGCTAATCTCCACCAACTTATTACCAGTGTTGGGATCGATCAATCGTCTGCATGTTCTGTATCTCAATTTCCAGAAAACTATACAGGCAAGCTGATAAATATTTTGAAATAAATTAGACTAGTTGCTATTGGTGTCAGAAGCAAATTGTTTTCAAAATATGCATCATAATGTGTATTGTATGGTAAAGACATACATTCGAACAACTTAGCAGAATATTAAGCATCTAGGACGAGCTAAATCAGGTCATTCATGCCGTAAGTGATCATGATGTCATCATACATGTGATGCTGTTGATTATGATGTCATACGATTGATAGATAAACTGGATTCATAAATTACCTATGTACTCTGCATAGTCAGCATCACACGAGATACAATGCAATACCCTTTGTACGTCAGCATGGTATAACTGCCACTCGGGGTATTTGACAAATGCCCTCCTTGGTTAGGTTACATTAACACGGAGTATCGCATGTGTCGAGTACGGGTCTCTTCAATTATATGTTGCATTGACGTTCATGGCATTTTCGAAGCAAGCATTGGGAGAATGATGACATAACACACAGCTTTTGCATTATTAATACAAAGTGCCACTATATCACTTGCCACAGATATTTTCTGGGCTAAAACTTACGCTCCCCTGATCACCTTTGTTTAAGGCACATCTTATGCTTCAAACCATTTCCAATGGCAAGTAATTGGCTTATTTTACAAGATAAAATATCATTAGTGACAAGTTGTGTGCGCGTACGAGTGCGAATACGCACATGTGCGTGTGCGCGTTGGTGTGTGAGTCTATGCGTGAATGTACACGTCTGAGTATAAGCCTCATTGGATATGATGCAATCTAGTTAATGATGTAAGTCATTAGCACATGATGGCATATGGCGTTTTCATCAAAGCACACAATCTGTGGAAAAACAGCTTTTGACCTTCTGACGCATACACCAGATTTGCGTTTCATACTTAACTTGCACTAAGTGGCACCTCATTTCTCCTAGTGCTGTGGTTAAACCTCACTCGCGTGCCCGAAATGCGAGTGTAAAATAAAAGGTATATATATTCAGTCATCCCAATTTAAGTAGGTATATTTCAGAAAAAAGAGACATGATGGCAATTTGATCTGCTATGCTATATATATATATATATATATATATATATATATATATATATATATATATATATATATATATATATATATATATATATATATATATATATATATATATATATATATATATATATATATATATATATATATATATATGATTATTAAACGCTCATGGTTTCTGATGTCATACTTATCAATTGAGAGAAACTGTTTGGGAGAAATTGTTTCTTCATCTACAGTGTTCTTGAGAAACACCAAAATGAAGAGATTAAAGGGAAATTCCAGTGAAAATCGGGAATAAGTCAACTAAAAATGTACAATAATCCGAAATAGTTGCCGCAAAAAAATATAGAATACACTATTCCATTGCCGAGAAATAATACAATGAATATGCCCAAAACGCTCGAAAACGTGTCTCTTCGGGCGCATCCATTTTCTCGCAACGAGAGCGAGAAACCGCGAGATTATGACGTCAACGACACACCATCAGAATATCGCCAGCGCTTTTAGATGTACCTGTTTACCTAACGTTATCAATACCGAATATTAATTAACCCACATGACCAAATTCTGTCAGGAAAATCAGAATATTTCCTTATTGAATGTCAATTTGCAGGCCAAGCGAAAACTATTTTTGAAAATTGACCACTGGAATGGCTGGTTCTGTTACTCAGTCGTTTTAGTTGTAAATTCTAAAAAAATGGCCTTCTCTTGACCTGCGTCCTCAACTTGACGATTGCAGAGGCCAGTGCTGGCATGAGATGGTTAACTCGCAACATGTCCGCATGCCAAGCATGGGCTGGCAGTAATAGAAACTATCATGGAAAGATCCTCAGAAGCATCCGCAAAAAAGGAGCTAACTGAGAGATGGCTTCATAACATCGGCACCGGATGGATATCCTCCACATTTAAATTTGGAAGACACAAGTTTAGAACATATAGTCTGTATAATTTTAAAATAACGTGTCATGCATTTCAAAACAAAAGGACGGTACTTAATTTTAATATAACAGAATCAAGCTCGACAATTAACGTCAGTATTTGCTTGCATCATTTGTAAAATGGGATTTGCAAACCAAAATGAAACGATGTCGCTAATTGTCCGGTCGGTCAGTTATAGGCAATCGCTTGGCGGCTTACTTCGTAGACGATAGTAGGTGACAGCTATTAAATAATGACACGTGTACACTAGGCATAATTAGTAATTTAGTGCTTTCACACTATTGAAATACAGCGTTATTAATCATTTACAACGTTTACTCACAATTTTAAAATAACTATGCAGAGTGTTGAATATTCTGAATTAAATTTGCCTGGAACTATGTTGCAGTAGCTTCCAAACTAATTAGTTTCACACAATAGGCCAATGCAGGGTGAATTTTAAGCTTTCTGCTTTTCTGTCCTTGAAAGAGTTGACTAATTGATCCCAAATTTTAAAATGTTGACCTATATTTACTGCCTGTTGAATATTTTGAAACTGGAATTTGACTGGAAGCATAAGTTGCAACAGCAACAACTTTCAGAGAAATTACTTTCATCATTTATTCAACTAACATATTTTTCAAGAATTTGTTGTAGCTGGTTGATTGCAAACATGCTCCTGGCATAACCCTTCAATGATTTTTCTTATATAAATTGCCCATAAGAAGACAATTTTTGACAATTTAGCACTACAATGACTGGCGCGATCATCGGGACACTAATTGCACTTTAATTTCCTCCACACACTGTAGCAAAGTGTCAGTTGTTTAGGCAGTACGCTAATTATCCGCGAGATGCAAGATTTACCTCCCCTGGTTATGGCTATCCTCAATTGGGCAAAGAGAGGTGTGTCGGTGACGTCAGCCGCTTGCCCAAAATCGCGCCTCTATCTACTGGTTATTTAGCCATTTAAATTGAGGATATCTTTTTTTATTTGTTGGCATACAATTGTGCTCTTGGTGTCAAATTAATGCGGAGAATTAGTACTTTACACCAGATGCATGAAATACCCCAGTGGAATATCTCTTTAATAGAAGAATATTTTAGAAAATTAAGCACTGGAATGACTGGCTAGGTAAACGAGCGAGTCATTCCAGTTGTAAATCTTCAAAAAAGGAGTCTCTTTACCAGAAAATTGGCATTCAATAAGCAAAGAGTTTGTTGTTCATGACCAAATGTCTCCCATAAAGGTTTAAAGAACCATAAGGCCATAGACTATGTGGATCCTTGCATATAACTACCAGGCAATGGTCTTTGTATACTGTGCCCGTGGAGTCTGACCCTCCAGTGTTTGCAAAGCGTCAGCCAGGATAACTGACTGAAAAATCCAGATATATATCAACACGTTTAACTTAAAACCAATTTGAGTGAAACGCGTTGCAACCAATGCCAGGAATGGCTCTAACCCTTTCTTGCGGAACCGGTTAAATCTTGCCTCTACAGTGGCTATGAGCAGTATTAATTTAAGTGCAAAACAGATAATCGATCCAGGCATTGCCGTGGTGAATTTTAAAATATATTATTCTCTTGGCCTGCAAATGAACATTCAATAAGTGCATATTTAGGTGCTCTTGGCCAGATTCAGTCATCAAAGAGTTAAATGAAGGTATTTCAAAGAAAAACAAAACATACATATATGCTGACTAATAGAGGTGCCTTATTTAGTGCTTCATGACTTGTCCTCTGAAATACGTGTATTGCATGCATAAATGACGTTCAGTACATACTTATAGTTATATGTCAACACCCCTTATAATAGTACCCCCAGGATTCTCTAGAAATAGCACACAACGTCAGAAATATCGTTTTTTATATTTCAGAATCCTCATGACGAGTCCCAGGTTGAACTGTGTACAGGAATGCTGATTGTGGCATATGTAAAATCTAACGAGATCTAACCATTCCACATAGTCATCCATGGCATTCTGAACAGCATTGACATTGACTAAGCAACCGTGACATGTCAATAACAGAACAGGTTATTTGGGTCAGCCAAAGCAGCTGAAGAGAAAACAATATTTAACCCTTTCATGACGAATCCGGGCAAAACCGTCATCTACGGCGGTCGTGAGAAAGATCAATTTGCAGGTAATGAGAAGCTTATTTTTGAAGATTTACCCCTAGAATGACTGGTCGATAACCGCGCCAGTCATTCGAGTGCGAGATTCTAAAAAAAATATTCTTCGGACATTCAATGAGCAAATATTTTGATTTCCCTAGCACAATTTAGCTAGTAAAGTGCTAAGCCCACACGCCCAGTCTCTATATAAACATGACTTGATTCTTTAATTCCGGTTAGATCCGGTTATCCATAACTATGAATTCGAGTATCTTTCGCAGACAAATGGTAATTTGAAACAAAAGAAATTTGCTAAATTCTGCCAAGCATGCTCCAGCTCATTATTTGTCAATCAACTGCCGTTCCCCACCCAACCCCACCCGTGTGCCGTATCATATGCCAATGCACAGGCATTGTATTGTTGTCAGTAATGTACTCCAGTCAGAGTAATTTCAAAATCTTCAACAGGTCATCTTATATTCTTCACAATTGTGTTCACGTTAGCATTGTGAAAAATTAGCAAAACTACTAAAGATTAGAAACACGTTTCGCATGACAACTGACATGTTGCGTGGGGCAATATATTTTCGTCAGCACATTTTGGTGAGCGATAACGGGGGCATTCACACATGTTCGACGTGTCCTTGACTGCAGTGCGCTTGGAATAATAAATAGCCTGCGGCAACCAGAGCGACATCGTGCACATCTGTGACTAATTATAACTGTCCTCATGACATGAATTTGCCCAACGATAAATGAGTATCGCCACACTGATCAATGCAAGGTCAATGTCATGAACCGAGCTGGTAATAATGGTCCAGCATTTTCAATCAAGCCAAGGCCTTATTACCATGCAGACGCTCCCGATTTAATCACGTTGTAAGGTATTCAAAACAGATTTATGTTGTATATATCAATATATGTTCATAATCTCATGACGTGAATCATGGTGCCACTGTTTGTATCCTAGTTGCCATACCATACTGCTCTTAAATAAGTTAACATGTTACCGAAACAAAAACATAAACGTTAGTTAGCAAGAAATGTTCTGTTGAATTTTCTAAACACATTATTAGATTGGAGTTGGATTTGGATCCAATTCTGTTCAAAATATGCAACATAACATTTATTTTGCTATGGAAACATGTTAGTGTTTTTTCTGAGGTGTACTGTAGGTGGTCACATGCGTTATGTAATGCAATGAACACAGTAAATGGACGGTGTTAAACGTTCAGAGGTTAATGGCCAAGAACATGTCGTTAGTCTCTATAGTCTTAATTAGCTTTGGAGCACATGGCCATACACCAGGGATGTCCATGTTCTCAAATATCAGCTGTCTACATATCATTCGATAACTTCGTTGTCGTTTGTGTATTCGTTTGCGTATTCACAAACAGGGCGCATTAGCTCATAATGTATATGTACACGATACTGCTGCTGCAAAAAATATATATATCTGCCGATTTACTTCCTTTCATACCGAATTTACAGCACAAATATAATTAGATATGCTAATATGTTAAGTGCATCATTGGACGTGTTATGGATGAAGCAGGTCAGCATAGTTACATTAGAACGGCACCTCCAAGATAGAGGTTAGCTACGAAGTGATGTACCGAGATCTTGTCAGATTGGCTGAACACTAAGATTCACATCGTATTGATTCTTAGTGAGGTGTTTTAATGCGAATTTTGTTAACATATGTATTGCTACTAAATATTTCAAGTCATTGAGTTTCTCTACATGAGTTTTCCTATTTGTTGTTCGGTTCAATGTAATTCCTAGTCATCCACATACTTCTTAGTTCCATGATTGACATGAATTGCAGAAAAAGATTCCGGTCATATTAGTATCAACATATTCGTAAACGTTCATGTATAACTGTCTTGGAATGGATGAATTATGTTTTAGCTATACGCCGCCCACCTGGAACTATGCTCCAACCACGTGTAACCCATATTGGGATAGATCGATCCTTGCAATCCCTGAATCTCAATTTCCAGAAAACTATACATGTAAGCTGTTGAATAAGTTGACTGCGCGATGTCACTGCCTATGTACGTATGAGTACTGTATTCTGAAGTTGCAGTAGTAGAAACGTCCTACAGCTGCAATCAGTCTTCTTCGCGTTTGTCCACTATGTCTTGTCCTCATTAGCTTCCTCAAGGCCAATTCTTGACTTGAGTGTACCTAATCCTGCTTTCCTGAGGTCACCTCGTAGCACGCTTAGCTTGTTTATGCAATGGCGTCCTCTCTTAGCTCTATATTTGCTGGCTCAGAGTCGCACGAATTCCAAGGCTCCCTGTGCTGGTGTGTGTGTCTTCTGGAATCCTTAGCACATGGCCATACATGGACCATCTTTGCTGGGCGACTTTTACAGACAGCGGCGGCGTATTCCACATCTTGTATCTTGCATCGTTGGAAATTATGCTCTCTGGCCATCGGTGTCCAGTGATGGTGCGTAGATGTTTGCGGTGGAAGGCATCACGTTTGTCTAGAGCTGCCTTTGGAGCTGCCCAGCTGTTACAGTTATACATCCTCAAGGATAGACAGGTTGAATTGTATACATGTAGTCTTTCTACAAAGGGCATCTTTGATCTACGAATCCATAGCTTCCAGAAGGACTGGACGGCTATGTTCCCCATGATGCAGCATGCAGCAATGTTAGCAGTACGGCAAAGCAGTGAGCCCAGGATATTACTTTTCCTCCATGGTTCGCCGCCACGTAGTGGATCATCGTTTTCTTTAGTGTCCTACTTTGTAGATAGGTATATGTGGGTGAACTCTGTTTTGGATTCATTCATAAAGAGACTCTCAATATTTAGTTTGCTTGCCGCTATTGGGAGAAGTTCGTCACGGGGTTTCTTTTCCTCACCCATAAAGTCCACGTCGTCGGCATATTCCATCTCTAGCGGCATGCCCAGTATTGACACTGGGGGTTTGGTCTTGCGGAGTTTTCCCGCACGGATTTCAATGCAGCAGCCAGGTAACAGGTGAAGAGCACAGGGGATAGCCCATCGCCTTGTGGGGAGCCGACTGATGTCTCAAACTCTACAGTCCTTACTGACTTGACTCGTACTCTCAGCGTGGTGTCTGCAAGCAGTAGTCTCTCTAGTCGTAGGTCATCTTCATTACAACTGGCCTGGCGTAGTACATATGACCTCCTATGCCTGACGGAGACACCGGATTCGTCAACTGAATTGATTTCCAAGCAAATGTATGTGTATACACCATAAATGGGACCAGAAGGAATGCAATATATTTCTAATGGATAAATCAAGTTCCTCAGTCAATCATATGGTACCATAATAAACTACGTCACTTATAGACTGGCGTCATTATCAATTACATAATGAATCGTATATCTTAGTCTAAAATAAACACGTAATAATCCGTTGAGTTGTACGAATTGTATGTCTTTATTATTAAACAAAACAGTTTGTTGAATATGTTGAAACTAATTTTACACGGCGCATATATTGTTAGGCATCGCCATTGCAAAGTCAAATTGCTTTAGTGTAGGCGAGGAAATGGGTGGGTGGAGCTTAGATCGAGATGGGCGGGGCATAGCTAAAACTGGCTTCCTCCATTGTATGCATTCATAGGGAGTACCTTGACAAATCAAGATGACCGTCAAACTGCACCATTATGTGGTGGATGCTATTTACAGTTGAAAGCTACGACAACATGTAGCATGTGCCCAGAAATTGGGCATTTATTTAGAACGACCACATAATTTTGATTAGCCATTTGCCCACTGAAAGGTGCATCGAGTGTATTGAAAGAAACTAGCGGTCGAGGATAAATTGGCATACATCGAACCATGTTTCTAGACAGGCTCACACGTCCATGACTACATTCCGCAACGCACACCATTTTACCTAGCACATTATTTCATGATGAGAAAGCGAAGATGTTTTAGAGTAATCTTTGCCAACGATAAGATCGTTATCCTTTCCACTAGACACACATTATTTCAACTAAGTATGTCCGGTATTTGCTCAGATGCTGCTTGCTACAACACTTCAGGAGACTGCGGCGATAGGCTTTCCTCATTGCTGTCCCTGAGTTTTAGTCTACAACATCGATAGCTATCATGTATTTGACTGATATATGAGAGAATTGTATCATTGTCATCACAACCGATATCAAACTAGGTTGCTCTTCTGGAATTAACATTTTTAGTTGTAAATCTGCCATCTTATACTAGACCGTGCAGTCTAGGGAGAACAAACACGATGCTCACGAACACCTTGCTATAAACCCTGTAGCTTTTGACACTCCATTGCCTCAATGAAGGAATCCAGTTTCTCAGTCAAATCATTCTAACGATGCCACGCCCATCTCGAGCTAAGCTCCGCCAAGGCTTTTCCCGTGTTGGGAGTGAGCGATCGCTGCGCCCTCTGAATCTCAATTTCCGGAAATCGTGCGTGTAAGCTGTTGAATATGTTGAACCTAATTTGACTGGGTGAAAATACGCAGCAATAGCAATCAATTAACTTAGTCTCGAAATACTCAACACAATGGGTATTAATAATAAAAACATAGAATTCGTACAAATTGATGGATGATTGCATGCTATGATGGACTAAATCGCGCCGTTCATGCCATAATTGATTACGACGCTAGTGTACATGCGCTGTAGTCAATTATGACGTCATAATATTGACTGAGAACCTTGACTCCTCAATCGTACGGGTGTTAGTATCGATATGAAAATGTGAACGGGATTCCTAGCATCTAAATCGCAAGATCCTAGCTTCTGTTATGCTGCTGAATATTTTGAAATAATATGACACCAACAACTCCCAGATAAATTAGTTTCAAAATATACAAAACAATATTTATTAATTTGTAAATTAATCAAATACCTACCATTCATACACTTTCGTGACAGCCTATTGTCAACTTGGACGGACTTTCTTCATTGTAAGTGCGATGCCAGCTAACAAGTGGCGTAATTGATAATGATGTCAGATATCTGAGTGACAGATCCAATCCATCCATTAATCAGGTGATCAGTCACGTATGGCCCCACGTTTGCTTCATAATATACTTACTAACTCCTTCCACGATTTGCATGCTCAATGGAGGAATCCAGTTTTAGCTTTACCCCGTCCATCTCTAGCTAATATCCACCCATACGTTGCCAGGTTGGGATAGATAGATCCATGCCTCACTGAGATAAAATTGAATTTCTAGAGAACTATACAGGGAAGCTGTTGACTATTCTGAAACTAATTTGACTGTGTCTTGTTGCTGCTTATGGGCAATGCGATGTTTATGGAATAATAAAGATATACAATTCGTACAACTTGACGGACTATTAAGCAGTCATCAAGGACCAAATGGCGTAATTCATTATGCCGTCAACCTACATGTGGCGTCATACGATTCACTGGATTCCTCTATTACCTCGCCCCCCCCCCACCCGTACTTCCTTTTTGCGAGTTAAGATAATTGCACAACTGTATGTATACATATCCCCCATTATACACTCTCCAGTTCATCCATCTATTCATATGATAATGTATTCTCTATTAACCGAGGACAGGGCCAACACATAAAGGCTATGAATGCATCTTGGATAATGAAGAGCTCTGCTACATCCATTTATTCGGTGACATAGAATGTGTTATATCAATGCAAATACAGGATCCATCACACAAAGTCGCACCTACCCTGGAAATGTCACTGGCTGGAGGAGAAGTGTGAACAACATTACCTTTAGTAGAGGCTATCGATACTGCGCACCTGTTTTTAGTTTAGACCATACTCCACGTTAAAGATGCATTACCTCCTAGTATTTTTGTTGTAATATAATGGTCATGCTGTATTATTAGTACACATTAATTTGCATACACACATTTCGACGACATCACACCAGCACACATACTTGTCATTAGTTGTTGTTTCCTGGGATCTCGTGCGAACCAACGTGATTCTCAATTTAGGAAAGCAGTATATTTACGAAACACTCCAATTGAAAAGATCTCAGAAAATCGTAAATATTTCTAGACAGTTTATTGCCGACAGACAAAATACTAGCTCCACGACAATCAGCGATCGGCAATCGGCGATCGGGAACATCAACGAGCCACACAGAGGACATACAACTGCAAACACATATATCAAGACAGCAAACAAATAAGTTGCATAATAATATGTTTTTGTTTATACAAGGCCAGTGATGAATCACACGTCGCAGCCACCATGTTTTCTCTGTGAAACGGAGATACATTCTACAGTCAGATTTGTGTTTACATTTTTTATATCTGTTGAATTTAAAACGAGAGTATTGACCCACTGGAAGCGTTATATGGGCATGGTTCCGTATGATAAAGTTATAGCTCTATCGGCGATAGCGCCATTGACAGCGCGTTCACTGCTCTACCCGCCCGCAAGGCACTTCGTGTAAATGCAGATTCACACTATATTATTTGATCGACTTGGATAGATAATTACATGATGCAATACAGATAACAAATAACTTAACATCTTTCCAAAATAAAAAACGAATTCTTGAATATTTTGAACATAATAGGTGTGGAAAACATTGCTGCCTTAGGCAACAATGTCCTCCAATCAAATTATGGTAAATATACTTAACAGACAATGTCTTACTAACTAATATTTTCTTTTGTTGTTTTGTTGTTCATTTATTTATGAATATACGATACACAGAGTCGAGACAATCAGGTATAGCTTCAACTGGCATTATATATATATATATATATATATATGGAAACACAATGGGCAGATGGAGACGTAATGGTCATATGGAGAGAAATCATGTGACATCTTGGCTGCCATTGGAATCATGTCTACGAGGATTGACAGGCTAGCCATCTGCTTCATGGTTACGCAGTTTGCCCCGCATGAGTCGAATAAATGTACACCAGTTTGGAAATATTTTGAATTTGAATTGTGCTAAGTTCAGAGGAAATACATTGTGAAAGACTACTGCTAAAGGTTGCCGCTACGCCCCCCCCCCCCTCCCAACCCCCACCACCACCCCACCCCCTCCCAACCCCCCCCCCCCCTCCATCATCGGTTCCAGTTATATCCAAAAGACAGAGCAGTCAATTATGGAAACAGGTTGATTATCATTTATGCTGAGTATTTACTGCTGACTTAATATTGATGTATTTATTTATAGATTGTCAAATAGGGTAAATATTTCCCAGGACACTTAGTATGTTTATCATAGTAACATATTATGGTGGTCCTATTATTTTCAAAAAGACACGTTAGCTTCCTCTAGCTTATATAGTATCACATGAAATTTTAAAACATAAAGAGAATGGTGGTGAAAAGGGGATGCGGGGGCGTACTAGAGTTACCGGCGGCTAATTGGAGTATCCAGCTTCAGCATTAACCGATGTATAGGATTGCTAAATGTGTGAACATTCCTGAGAAATGGAGATGGAACATGTTTTACTATTTCCTGGCAAAATCTCTGGTCCATGACATCTTGAGTCAGATTAATAGCAGCCACACTCTCCATGCTGCCAATAACCTGCGGCAGTGCAATAGATCGTGCTTCAGAAGGATGAAAGGAGAACATAAAAAAGTGGAATGTGGAAATATGGCTAATTGACCCACGAGGAAAGCGCATATCCAGCAGTGGAAGCTAGCACGCACACTAGCTTGCACACTAGCTTGCATGAAATACAGAGTACGCCTCTGTCTCTGCATCCAGCCATTCATAAATCAGATAGCATCCAAAGCAACCAAAAACAATAAAGCATAGGTATGTGAGTTCGCACACACGTTTAATGTTTCTTAATGTATCTTTGTCTTAGACTAACCGTTTCATGGCGAACACGGCCAAACCCGGCTTCTACAGTGTTCTTGAGAAACACCGAAAAGGACAGGTTAGGAGAAGGATATCTTTGAAAGTTTCTAACTGGAATGACTGGCTCGGTAAACGAGCCAGTCATTCCAGTTGTAAATCTTCAAAAACACTTCACTTAGCCTACAAGTGCGCATTCAATAAGCAAAGAGTTTGTTGTTCGTGACCAAATGTATCCAGGGCAGGTTTAAAGAACCATAAGGCCATAGACTATGTGGTTCCTTTGCATATAACTGCCAGGCAATGGCCTTTTTATACTGTACTCGTGGATTCTGACGCGTCCGTGTTTGCAAAGCGTCAGCCTGGATAACCGACTGCAAAATTCAGACATAAATTAATTTGAGTGAATCATGTTGCACCCAATGTCAGCAACGACTCTAACCCTTTCATGGCAAACCCTATTACAAAACAAGAGCATTTTTTTATATACAAATTTACCACTGGAATAACTGGCTCGATAATCGAGCCAGTCTTTCCAGTGGTAACTTTTCAAAAATATTATTTTCTTGACTTGTAAATGGGCATTCAATAAGTACATATTTAGGTTCTTAACCAAATTCAGTCATCAAAGGCTTAAATTAAGGTGTTTGGAAGGGGAATGGCATGCAAAGTTCATAAAACAACCTCCAACCATTACCTAACGGAGATGCAGATGACGTGCATACCTATAGTTATATGTCAACATCACATATAACAGTATCCCCAAGATTCTCTAGAAATATCACATGACGTCCAAAATGTCCTATATATATCAGAATCCCCATGCTGATTCCCAGGTTGAACTGTATACAGGTATACCGATTGTGGCATACGTGATATTTGACGAGATCTAACAATTCCACATAAGCATCCCTGCCATTTTGAACAGCATTGACATTGACTAAGCAACCGTGACATGTCAATAACATAGCAGTTTATATGGACTATATAGAAAATGCACAACTTTCTCGCGCGTGCTACCTCAGGGCGCCCATCTCCTCGGATTTCTCCAGAAAATGCGGATTTTTTTTAAAACCTCCGGATTTCCAGACATCTTAAAAAATATCTCGATTTGTTTTAGTCTACACATAAAGAAATGTGTTAGCCACAGTTTGAGTAGCTAGTTACCTGCACGGTGATGGATGATGAATGGCCCGATATTATTCGATAATATTTATAACAGTGTCAATACTTGATTTTCTCTTGGCCATTCGTATTCAACATAGCCTACTATTAACATAACATAGCTAACATAACCTAAGCATATATAATTACTTTGTTTTTAATCCGTGTACACATGATGGATACTTGTTCGGTGCGAAATGTATGAGCCTCATACCGTGTGATCAGTCGTCACAATTCTGTAAAATCATATGATTACCTATATCTAAGACTGTTGAAACCATCGGCTAGTCTAAGCAGCCAGACCATATGGCGAGTGATCTTAAATTGTCAAAATGAAGATACAAAACAAACATCTTTATTGCTGTTTTATTTCTGTATGCGGGAGTTATTATAACACATCTAAGTAACACACCCCATACTTCGACAAGTCCTTCAAGTTAAGATCACAAGTTAACGATTACCTTGACCAGTCAGTTCGTGTTATATAATAGGCTTATTTCGATAGGCAAACGACTCATACACTGTTACTGTTGCCACAGCACGCCATTTTGTAACAGGCCAAAATGAGTATTACAGGCATGCACCGTATAACCACGATACCACTCAATGAGCACATGTCATCAGAAGTTTAAAATGAGGCTAATTGATTGAAAGTCGCTGTGGTCCTTGGAAGCAACAGCTGTAACCAAACATTACAAATACTAATCATATGCATGCTTTACCTGGCTAACAAATGTATATATCTAGTTGTTCGATGCACAGTGAATAAACACACGATAAATCTGATGATTGAACTCGACAATACACATACGTTATAGAGTTACTCGAATGCACATGGAACACATATTAGTGGTTGGCAGTAAGCATATAGATTTTAAAAATTATTACTGGCGTAATCAGAGATGAAAGTTATATAGGCCTACCCTATTGATGATGCTTATAAAGAAATTGAAAGTTGTAAACGTGTATTTTGTATCAAACGTTCACGAACACACATGCATACTTGCTACACCTTTTTGCAAAAAAAATATTACACACACTAATGATACAGACATATCGTTGCCTTCATCCCACAACACCGATATTCGGTTTAAAACGGTTTGAAAATTGATATGATCACTGGTTTGATAGTACGCCATACCGCGCAGTCTTACCCACACCCTGTTCAAAAGGGAAAGCATTGCAACACGTTTAGTTACATCAGCAAGCTGTAACAATATGCGATTTTAATATGTATTAATCCATGCAATATGCAAACCGAAGAAATCTGTTACCAGTTTCGTTTTATACAGTGCAATTTGGACCCTATTCAAGTCGAACCGTTTAACATATTTGGTGTTTATGAATAAAGCTGTTAAATTATCTGGCTTTGCAATTTGTAATAGACCAAGTATAGGTTAAATTGCTGATTTGTATGCATTTCTACATACTTACATATGCAAAACTGGAAGAGACAAATCGTGCGCTCCTGCGCAACCTCCGAAAAGTGCAAACTGTATGCTGTCACGCTTGTCAACACTTATTTTCCGGACAATAAATCACGGCAAGCTGGTACACCTGCTACCTCTTGTCACAACTTTCAACATTTAATAAGCTGCACTAGATCGTAGTGCAGTATGGTGGCCATTTTTTTTCCTGGTGTTCCCTATGCACGTAGGCAATCATATGGCGGCACAATCAATCACATATCCTGTAGGCTGACGTCATAACCAATTGCATCATGAATGCCACGATTTAGTCCATCTTAGCACTTAATAGCCTGTCAAGTAGTACGAAGTGTATGTCCTTACTATTTGATATGGAAGCAAACAAATTGGTTTCAAAATATTCAACAGCTTACCTGTATTGTGTTATGGATATTACGATATAGAGAGTGCAGTGGTCGATTGATCACAGCATAAGCAAAGCGTGGTTGAAAATTAGAGAGAGATGGACGACAAAATAGCTAAAACTTAATTCCTCCAGTTTGTTATTAAGAATGTCAGAAAATAATTTGTTATTATTTACTATAGCAGTTGCTAATTGCAAAGCATCATTGGTGGTGTATGCCATTGCATTATATTGAGACTAGCAACATAGATCGGAACTGATCTTTAATATGCCAACAATTCCCCATATTCCAACACAATGCAAATGAAAGTTGAGACAAACGATATTCTTAAAACAAACTCAAAACACGCCATGCGAAAAGATTGCATGCGATGGAAATATAAAAATTTAAAAATACATATATCAGTGCAGCAGATTGCTGCAGCAGCGTTAATACAAGATCGAATCATGCTCTGTATGATACAAGCATAACATGTGGTGCATTTGGAGACCATGCTAACCATTTTTAAGATTGGTGGCATTCTGTCTATTTAATGTCACCTATTTATTGCCATAATCTCAAAAGGATTGGAAAATAACATCAACATTAATATTGAATTATTCTTTAGACACCATATGGCCATTCCCCGGACATTTGAGACATCCACATTGAAATTTCCATGAAGAACTCTGTAATGTTTACCACATATGGCTTAACATAGTATCTCCCCTGCCAAGATTGTCCAGAGTGGACCATCACCGGTCAAACAAATTAATGATGGGAACTTGCATGATCATATATAACCTTGACATTGTATGGAGGTTAATACGAGACTATTTACACTTGAATGTCTTTTCATGTTTTATTATCCTGCTTTGATTCCCATGGAATGTTCAATGTTAGTCAATTTTGTGTTATTTACAGAAAGGAGGAAAGGAAACTTCGTTGGTAATCATTCCGTGTCATTGTGAAATAAGTGCCGATTATTTAATATTGTTGGTAGAAACAACATTTTTCAAATTTTAATCTAGCAGCATTTCGAACATTCACGTAATTTTAGCATGCTACATGCGCTCACTTTGCAGCAGCCACATCCGAAACGTGTTGGCGTCTGTGGCAGCAACATGTTTTAGCTGTATTTTCCTCTTACAGGGAGTGCGCAAGAACTAATAACACGCGTGTTCGGCAGGTAATGCACGGCCTAAAATGATATCAAATGACCCTAGGTATACTCGAGATTCCAGTGTTTGCAAAGCGTTAGGTAGGATAACCGACTGAAAAATTCGCATATAATATCAGCACGTTTAAGGTAAATATAACGTGTGAATAGTGGTGCAACGATATGTCAAAGATGGCTTTAAGCATTTGCATGTCAGTACCGGTCAAATGCGGCATCTACAGTGATCTTAAGAAATGTCCATGTGAGGCAAAGAGATGAGTACGGTACTTTCGAAAATGTACCACTGGAATGCCTGGCTCGATTATCGTACATTTTAAAAAGCATTCTTCCCGTGACCTGCAAATGGACATTCAATAAGTACATATTTAGTTGGGGTTTTTTGACCAAATTGAGTCATTACTGGGTTAAATGATGATGTTTGAGAGAAAAAAATAACATGCACAATTTATATCGAAAAGAATAAAGCTGTCTAATTGAGATGTCTTATTTGGTGTTTCATGAATTATCCTCCGGAATAAGGATAGCTGTATGCCAACATTACTTTAAATGGTACCTCCAAGGTGCTCTCTATATCCTTGGCTTTATTCTGTAATTCCCGGTAATGCAGTTTCTCAATAAATATAAATGTTATTATCTTTCTCAGATAAATAGGCCTTTTAAATGTATCATGTAATTATCTTACCACTTCGGCAATAATAATACCAACTTCTGTCAAGCATGCCCATACTTCTTATTGGCCAATCAACTCTCGTGCACCCCACGCGCACCCTTGTGCTCCAGCCTATGCCAATGCATAGTAATTTAATTGTCGGCAGTAATGTATTCAAGTCAGAGTAATTTCAAAATATTCAACATGGCATTTAAATTCCTCACATTTTCTTATTTTGTCCGAAAATCCGAAAAACTTGAAAAGATTAGGAACACGTTTCCATGGCAACTGGCATGTCGCGTGAGGCAATAACGTTTTCGTGAGGACATTTTGGCGATCAATAATGAGGACATTCACATCGAGGTCGATGTGTTCTTGACTGTAGTGCACCTGGGATAATAAATAGCGTGCCACAACAAGAGTGACAGCTTGAACGGTTATGACTAATTATGATTGTTCTCGTGGAGTTTCCCAGTGAGAATTGAGTATCATCATACTGAGCAATGGAAGGCCGACGTAATGAACCTACTTGCTACTATGGTCTAGCATTCTCAATCATGTAGTTCGGATCGACCGGGCGGGTACCGACTGTACCAGCTAAGCTGAGTACGCGCCACCCATCCTGGATTCGTTCCCTGAACACGCCCTCCCTGGGTAGAGCCATACACGTGTATGAGCCTATGAGAGAGACCGCGTTGTAAAAATGACTAAGTTCGTTAAAGCGCATAGTGCGCATGCGCACGCTTAGATGATATTTTTGATGGAGCACGTAGTTTACGACCAAGATGGGATGACGCTTTTAGTGTACCGAGATGGTACCATGTAATCTTTCTTAATTACTTGTTCCCGCCGAATCTGGCATTCCTCAAGAGCACAATTCGACGGGCTTTCTAAATTTGTAAACCATTTCAAAATCGGTTAAGAAATGGCTGAGTTATCCACGGAAAACCATTCTTGATTATCTTCAAAGTAGTCCCGTGACGTCCTAACCACATGGACGCAGAACTTCTAGAATGTTCTAGAACATTGGACACGTTATTATCAGCTATGCACTGAGTGGCTGTTGCTCAAACAATGATTGGTTGGAGCCTGCGCCTGTGACGGCACGAGGAGTATAAAAGGAGACGCGATCCAGAGATCGAGAGCATCCTCTGCCAAGGGCCGAACAGGTTGGACCTGTACTAGCTACGATTGTCAGATATTACGCATATAACTTCGCTTTCTGTCGGTTTCTCTCCCGTAGCTAGCAGTAGCCATCCCACCGCATTAAAACTCTCTACTTGCGGGAGCAATTTGGAACTTTCTAATTATCGTTCACGAGTATCAAGATCTACTTCGGAACACGAACTTGCGGTAAGGCCTTTACAGCCTGGATATGTGATTCTACAGATGTAGAGGCAGGATCTTCTTTGATGGATGACTCGCCGGATCTGCCAGCCATGCCTAAAAGTGGTATTTCAACTGTCCCCGCACTAATGTAATGTAGGTTCTTCTAACTTTTGACCCCAGCAAGTAAACTTTGCCTGGTGCGTCTTCAGAGCTGGCTGACGTACCCAGCACCGTTAAGCTTTGTTTTGTATCTTCATTTGCATCTGACAACCCCCGCTGGTGATCGCGTTGTTGACAACTTCCATCCATGCCATCTGTGTATGGGAACTTTCTTCACATCAGTAATGCTATTGTATCTCTTGCTGACTACTCGTTAGACGTGCCATTGTGCTTACAACCCTGAGTGATGTACTCCCGCCATGAGCTTCTTGCGGGAATCATGTTTGCGGAAATAAACTTGTGGGAACCAACCTGCCGGAACTTTCCAGCTTCCAGAGAATGCATCAACTCGCATCAACTACAGATTGACCTATCAATTTCAGTAACACGATAGCCTACCTTAAGAATGACTACCGATTATGCAAGTAACTATGCTTAATATTTTAATTATTCCGCTAAATGTACCTTTCTAATTATATTGTATCCGTAAGAACGGTCCCGATGACTAAAAGGTACTGTACCGGTCTTAGGACCGCTAGTTATAATTTCTGTATATGTTTATAGTTATTCTTATTTTCTGTAAGGTGTTTTCACTAACCGCACCGTAGTAGGTTCGTTAAACCTGTACTAAGATATATAATTCTGATCACTTGATACCGTATTAATTATTCTGGTTAGTTTATATATGTATATGGCCAGTAGTCATCAGTTCATATGTTTTGTTTATTTATAGAAAATATAGGACTGCAGTGCACGTAGGAGACACCATACAGCAACACTTATATATTCAATACTTTCTCCCGCCACCACCAATTTTTCACTGAGGTCACTGTCCGTGCTATAACTCTGATTAGCCCGGCATGCTATCGACTAAACTGTTTCGATTCAGCTCGATAGGATAGGTTTAATATGATTAGAGACACTTTCTTCGTTAAGAAACCTGTAGTATACACTTCTCTTCCGGCGGTGCGATAATCTAGCCCTGTACTCCGGTAAGACTTATAACTCTAAGATGTTGTCTCTCTTCATGCTCCACTCAGCCTTGTGGCTTCTTAATTGTTTGGATGTTCCTATCCGCACCATGGGCTGATGCGACTCTGGGAAACTATTGGGGTTTCTGAGCGGTGATGGCCAGGGTGTGATATCACATACATGTACATTCCCTCCGTATCTTCTGATACTTAGTAGTTAGCACTTTTGCCAACGTAGGACAGCACTGCGAAAATACATCTTAATTATTATTTTTTTGCTGGACAATCCTCCTGCACCGCAGTGTAAAACTGGGAAACTTGTATATAAACCAAACGACAGGTTAAACGGTTAGTCCCATAGGACCCTGTGACAGGCGAGATGCGTATCCCCACCGAATTCCATAAGAATGTCTGGGCATGATGTTTAGATCTGCCACGTCCTCACGGGAAGGACATTTATGGTGGGTATTCGTCTCTCTTACCCCAACCATAACGATAGTTCAGTTGTCTATACTGCTTTCCTGAAACGTAACCTGTGTCCTGTAACGTTTTAGATGTTCGGATTCTTATCCAGTTCGGAGATCATACTAAGTAACATGTATGAGCGCTGTCTTCAGTATTGATGTCTTGGGGCATCGGTTCTCAATAACAGCCATGTCTAATAGTTAGGTAATACCAGCCATTTGCGGCCTAAATTAGTTCGTGTTCTTAAAACCTAAAAGCTAATTAAGCAAAGCAGATGGCCCGCATAAATAAAGCGGCGACTACTAACTCAGCATACTGAGCATCACATATGACGGTGACGTGGGAATCCTTCGGGAATTGTGTGTCCCGTCTTCACGTAAAACCGCGCGCAGCCCTATAGTCATAATCTCACTAGGTATGGTCTTTTCTTTTTCAAGCGTTTTTGGTTGAAATATTAGAGTGGGCCCATTTTTGCCTACTACTCTTCTCCTGCTTTAAGCAGTGGCGACACCTTCCCGAGACGGAGGCCCACGCGAGGCACTTGCCTCTCGCAAGGATTCAGCGATGATGGTCCACGCGAGGATAATACTCCTCACCAAAACTAGCACTAGGAGTTGTGCCCGCGTGAGGCACATAACCTTTCGTCTGAGATAATCTTCTTCCTTTCAGCTTAGAGCTATAATAACTTATATTAAGTTAATTAGTTAAGTCTCGTGTATGGGAGCCTCCTTTGCGGGGATACCTCTGCGGACCTACGAGTCTGTGTGGTCTGTGAGTCTGTGGGGGCCCAATGTTTAAAAGTTCATCTGGCTGTCTCTATGTTTTGTATTTTCGTATGCTCCTCATTTTTGTCTAGCATACTCGATAGTTTGTTTAGGTAAAATCATTGCATAGACTTATATTTTTAGGTCAACAAATCAAATCTTGTAAGTCCATAGATTACGAAATTGCTATCGACAGGCATACTGGTGACACACATTCTTGGGATGAGACCGTTGTGTTTAATGTTCGTGACAATGGTCGACAGCCCCACCTGAACGATTGAGTTCCACCGGCTTTAGGAGCTGGTGTTTGTTTCCCACAGGTCTCATTCAAGGTCTGTCACCCCGAGACCGGATGCTAACCAGTGTCATCACTCGTCGTGCACGGTGAGTCGACAGGACGGAACGGCCCGACAATACCCCACGAGCAACAATCACACCGATGTTATATTACAATACTGACTGTACGAATGTAACCATGTCGTAAGATTTTCGAAAAAGATTTAGGTTGCAGATGACGAGATATGTTCATGATTTGGTGACAAGAATCATGATGTCACTTATCGTATCCTAGCTAGCATACATACCGTACAGCTCTTAAATAAGTTCACATGTTTCTGAAACAAAAAAAGAAACGTGTTCGTTAGTTAATAAAAAATGTGTTCTTGAATATTTTAAACACATTAGTAGATTAGAAAATAGTGCTGCCTTACGCAGCAATGTATTCTAATCCAATCGTGTTCTAACTATTCAAACGTACATTGCATTTTGCTGTTGAAACATGTTATTGTTTTGCTGTTGTGCACTCAAGGCATTCATAGGCATTATTCAATGCAATGAAAACCGTAAATGGACTGTGTATTTAACACAGTCCAGTTTACGTTTTTCATGTTCAATGGTTAAATCCCAGAAACATGGTACTATTGTCTTAGTTTTTAATTAGCTTTGGAACTTGTACATACCAAGGACTTCGGAATTCTTATGCCCCTTGCCATTTTCTCAAATATCAGCTGTCTATGTATCAATCAGTAATTTATCAGATTTCTGTTTGTCCAAATAGTTACTTTGACGAGAGGCCTAGTATTGCGAAGGCATAAAGAGAGCCACGCTAGCACTGCCTGGATAGATTGTCGTTTGTATATTCATTTGTGTATTCACAAACAGAGCACATTAACGCATACACACGTAATCAGACACACGCGATGTGGCCACAGTGACGTATCAGTATGTGTGTATTGACACCGAATATACTTGTACATTATCTTGTAATGTCTGGAGAGAGTATTGTTTATAGGCACAAGCTACTCTTGCTGCAATAATATAAGGCCAGCGGGTGTCCGATTTACTTCGGTTCACACCAAATTTACCGCACAAAGATAAATAGATATGATAATACGTGTTCTCTTGCCACTGCAACATGGACCGTTTGTGGATGACCTAGACCAGCGTAATTACGCTAGAACGGCACTCACGAGATGGAACATTTTATCAGTGTGGTTGTATGTTGGGGATTTGCGGGCGCATGATGCGGATTTGCGGGTGTGTGTTGCGGATGGCACCAAGTGTATGTACATACCTGAACACGCATACACGCCAAAATGCATGGATACATGTGCGGCCGCATGCGGGCCGCATTTGCGGATTTGCGGGTGGATGTTGCGGATTGCAGGTGCATGATGCGGATTGTGGGCGCATGTTGCGGATTTGCGGGCGCATATTGCGGATTTGCGGCAGCAGTACATATAATCCTATAAATGGTGCAAATTCAATCCCTTTTCTCATTCCAGTTTAAACATCGCAAAGTGGTTGGACGTGTAACTGCAGAGTAGTAAGGCAGTCATATTTCTTTGAAGAACCTTGTGACTTGCTAGATTTATCCTATAATCAATATGCCGAGACATAAATGTTTTGAATGTGGTTCAACGTTTAATAGGTCAAATGACCTGAAGCGGCAGAAGATCCGATTCCATAACGCTGAAGATAGCGAAAATCTAAACAGTGAAGATGAAGAAATGACAGAGATGAAGAGTGAAGATGATGCATCAGCGGAGTCGGAGAGTGAAGCCGGTAATGACTCAGCGGAGACTAAGAGTGAAGATGAAGGTGAAGATGAAAAAGAAGACATAGTCAATGAGGAACTATTTACCATATTCCAAAATATTAAGCAGGTCTTAGACGCTGATCAATCAGGTTTAGAAGATGATGATGGCGAAGTGGACACAGACCCGCATGGTGTAGTCAATGTGCCTATTTCCGTATATGCTGATGCTTTAGTTACAAAGTGTATAGACATAATGATCCAGTTGAGAAGATTACAGAACTCTACGCTCATTAAAATAATTCGTCAGGAAATTAAAGATTTTATCGACGAGGGTTACGCATACGATGAAGCAGTCTTCTCAGCCTTTCGAAAACGAGAGTTTCTGACCAAGAAGTACATAAGGAGCCATCTAGATGCTGAGGATAATGATGATGATTCTGTCGGTGATAGATCTGATCCATAAGGAATCAGTCATCGATAAATGGATCTCCAGAACATTGACTATTTGTTTATGCTACTGCAACTATACGTTTTATCATATGTAATATTTACTTCAATGTGAAAATATGGATACAAATAAAACATTTGTTCTTTATGCGTGTGTTTGATGATTGTAGCTTCCCAGCCGTGTCCCCCACATCCCTCGATATACAAATCGGAGTGCTGATGCTGTTGGTGGTGGTGGCGGTGGTGGGGTTGGCGGATGATGAAAATAGGTGTTGTGGTGGATGATGGTGGTGGGGTTAATGCTTGGTGGTGGGTGTTGGTGCTTAGTCGTTAATGGTGCTGATGGTTATAGAGGGATGGTGATGGTGGTGATGGTGATGGTGATGATGGTCGGTATTGGTAGTAGGTGGTTGTGGCCGCAATGTCCAGACAATGGTTAGCCAACTATATTATTTTTGTTGTCGGGGGTCTCATTGACTAGGTACTCATAATGCATTCATACTGCGTGTACCCGGACATGGTAATTTTTCCTAGTTTATTACCGTTAACTGGCTGACTGGCGAGGTGTTTCAGACATTCCAGGGATCTACTTCCTAGCAAAATATTATGGAAACGATTTGAGCAAAAGTTGATGCAGACAGTCAAATTATTTTCAAAATATTCACTAAATATCATGGAAATGATTTGATAGACAGTTGTCGCTAACACCTCAGTCAAATTATTTTCAAAACATTCATACAACGCGCATTTAGGCCTTGTAAACATGTATGCTAGTATACCTCATCCCTCGTGCCGGGCAGCACCACGCTAGCGTACATCATCCCTCCTCCTCCTAACTCGTTCGACCTCAATTATGCGACCACCTTTACACTCATTCCAGTTATTTTCTGATTCTTCAAACCTATATCATGGCGCATTGGTAGCTTAAGTGAATAGTTTTGATACTAATTTGACATAGGAAGCTACAATTCGCACTAGCGCCTTCGTGCGCACAAACTCTTAAAAGTGCTGTTCAATGCGACAATTTGACATAGGAAGCCACGATTCCGCTTAGTTTCAAAATACTTTTTTACTACAACCACGAGGGACCGCATCAACCACCTAATATGTTAAACGATACAAGGGTGCTCGTCATTATTCGTCAACGATGACGAAGGTGGGCATTGTTCCCACTATTTTTATAACAATTTTTAAAATTTAATAATTAAATGACTGCCGCTTTAAAGAGCACTCCTTAAATACGAGATGCATGATTATTATCTATATAATATTATGCATACAACATCGCTTGGCTTAGCTATATATTACCCACATAGAGATGTACTTTGCTCTCTGTTAAAAAAATTAAATGACTGGTAGGAAGCCGCTTAGTTTTGAGGGTTTTAGATGAAGGTTAACGCGTTTGCATACAAATTGAAGGATTAAAAGCGAATCATAGATGCTTTATGCACAATAACGAGGTGGTCAGAGAAAACATATTTCCCTGGATACTTTTTTAATGCGCACAGATTTGTATGCGCATAAACCATTTAACAAACTGATCCATCGCATCTAGCCCATGAACATATCCAAGATTTTCGCCTGCATGTATGTGTCATTATATGTAGGCCAGTACGCGACAGATTTTGATAGGACACTAGTCATCTCACGCGATATTCCTTACATTTTTTTTTTGTAGTAGAGCGATGTAGTATAAATGTAAATGTTAATGTACATTCGGCTAAAATGTGTTGCGGATTTGCGGGCGCGTGTTGTGGATGGCACCAAGTGGAAGTACATGCCTGAACATGCATACACACCAAAATGCATGCATACATGTGCGGCCGCATGCGGGTGCGTGTTGCGGATTTGCAGGCGTATGTTGCGGATTGCGGGCTCATGATGTGGATTGCAGCCATGTGTTGCGGATTGAGGGCATATGATGTGGATTTGCGGGCGTATGTTGCGGATTTGCGGGCGCATGATGCGGATTTGCGGGTGTGTGTTGCGGATGGCAATAACTATATGCACATGCCTGAACACGCATACACACCACAATGTATGCATACATGTGCGGCCGCATGCGGGCCGCATTTGCGGATTTGCGGGCGTATGTTGCGGATTGCGGGCGCATGTTGCGGATTGCGGGCGCATGATGCGGATTTGCGGGTGTGTGTTGCGGATGGCAATAACTATATGCACATGCTTGAACACGCATACACGCCAAAATGTATGCGTACATGTGCAGAGGCATGCAGTCCACATGTTGCGGCTTTGCGGGTGCGTGTTGCAGATTTGCGGGCGTATGTTGCGGATTGCGGGCACATGATGTGGATTGCGGGCATGTGTTGCGGATTGAGGGCGTATGATGCGGATTTGCGGGCGTATGTTGCAGATTGCGGGCGCATGTTGTGGATTGCGGGCATATGTTGCGGATTGCGGGTGTATGATGCGGATGGCAACAAGTATATGTACATGCTTGAACACGCATACACGCCAAAATGTATGCGTACATGTACAGACGCATGCGGTCTGCATGTTGCGGCTTTGCGGGTGTATGTTGCAGATTCACGGGATCGTGTTGCGGATGGCACCAAGTGTATGTACATGCCTGAACACGCATACGCGCCAAAATGCATGCACACATGTGCGGCCGCATGTGGGTCGCGTGTTGCGGATTTGCGACCGCAGTACATATATTCCTATAAACGGTACAAATTCAATCCATTTTCTCATTCCAGTTTAAACATCGCAAAGTGGTTGGATGTGTAACTGCAGAGTAGTTAGGTAACCTTAGGCAGTCAGATTTCAGCTCATGCGATATTCCTTATATTTTTTTGTGTAGTAGTGCGATGTGGTATAAATGTAAATGTTAATGTACATTTGGCTAAAATGGCCAGCAGTACAAACTTTGATGGATCAGACACTGGGTATGTGCTGTGTCGTTGGTGTTCCAGTGACATCAGCGACACCATATGCCGACGGTCGAAACACGAGAGGGTCTGTAGGCGTATGATCAAGAAAACATAACCTAAAGAGATGGTGTACACCTGCAAGGAGTGCTATTGTCTATTACCAATCAAACAGTATCCGCATGGGTGTCCTGTAATCGGTGATACTCCGACTGATATACAAAAAGCAAACATGTCGCAGTTTGTTACCAAACTGACAACAACGCCTGTGCGGATCTGCGAAGAATGAGACCTATCTCAAAACACGGCCCTTTTCAGGGCCCACAAATCATTCGAAAGAGAACTCTTTATCTGTTCAAAAAATAAAATAACCCGCTTCACACATGTATACGCAAGCACACATTCTGATCCGTCAAAAGTGGTCGATGGATGCTACTGTTCTAAATGGGCATCTGTACGCTATTGTTCGCGGTCAATTAATGCATTGCCATTGACAAGGAATGCATTTTGTCCATATTTTTGAAAATTTAATAATTAAATGACTGCCATTTTAGGGACATAAATACGATAGATAACACTATCTATATAATAGCATAGGAAAACTTCCTGTGTACGTGTCTGATTTTTGAAAATTAAATGACTGGGGAACACATTTTGCTGGACTAGATAGCATTCCTCCCTCCTCCTTCGACCTCTGTTATAAGACCTCCTCTCTCTTATCTAACATCGCCTAATAAGAAATTTACACAGTCAAATCGTTTTCAAAATATTCAGCAACCAATCAATTTATTCAGCAACCAATCTAAATATTCAGCAACCGATTATCATAATATTCAGCAACCAATTATCAAAATATTCAGCTACCACTCAAATTATCAAAATATTCAGCAACAAATTATCAAAATATTCGTACATGATGCATACCTTGTAAACAAGTATGCTAGCATCGCCCTCATCCAGCAATATCAACTGAGGAGGAATACTATAGCATTCCGCCTCAACTGACACAGGCAGTCAAATTATTTTCAAAATATTCAACAGTTTTCCTGTATGGTATCGATGAAAATGAGATATATATTCATCGGTGAAAGAGTTAACTTTTTTAACCCATGATACAATCCACTGGTAGCTGTTGCTTACTAACAGCTTACAGGCAATCTCTAAATATTCTACAGTTTACTATCAGACCACTCGGCCGGCCGGCATCGCGTTCCTCCTCAAACTCCTCAACCTCCTCCTCCTCCCACGACCTCCGTTATCGGACCACATCTTAAAGTCTATTATTTTACATTATCATACATCATCTCTTATTATTTTTACAACGGTAGATAACCACGGAGGGGGGACCGCCGCCACTACGTTAAAACGTAAAATACACAACTTGTATACTTTTAAGGGTTAACTCATTCAAAATAATAGAACATTCCAGTGTTGCAGATTCTCAAATACGTGTGAATATAGTCGCCATTGTTATCTAGAAAAACGTGGCGTTATAGTCGCCATTGTTCTCTAGAATGTGTGTGCCCCTGTTCGTCATTGTTCTCCAAACGCTAGAAAATGAAATGGAGCGTTTTGATTGGTTAAAACCACATTCCAACGAAAAGAACAATAGCGACCAGCCCCACCCATAACTACTGACATGCAGAGGACAATAATGCATATGTATATATGCCCAGATTTTATTTTAAGAACATCAGTGTGAATTTTTTTAATTTTATTGCTGAACGCTGTTTCTATCATAGGCAGCTTACAGCAAAGACATTTTCGAATAGCCACCAATTAAGAAACCGAACAGATTTCGTCCATGCCAAAGAAACTCATCAGCTGACTTTATTGCTACCACTATGTCGATGTATGCGTACATCTGTACCTATGATGCACACATATACAAACGCACCCTCGCGATACCGCTGTGAATGCATGCGTGCGCGCGAATCCTATCATATTAAATGTTTAACAGTCACTCATGAAATATCGCTACATAGTCTATAGATGACCATACGTGAGAACCGTTGAAGATGTTGAAACGAATATGCCTGAGAGACAGGCCGCCGCGCTTTACAGGCAAATTAGTTTCAAAATATTTAGCAGAATATTTAATCAACCGCAATATTATGGTTGGTATGCTTGAAAACATTACTATTTAGGGCAGTACCATTTTCCTAGATTTTTCTGTTTGGTAAGGCATACACAACTTACGTGATACCGCGCTCCACACTTCGATTTTCCAATCTTCTTTTCGCATCCAATCATGTTTTGTTCGTTCTCGTCGGTCACAACTTTGGCATGCAAATTCAACAGTATACACTGAATCCGTTCGCCTAATATGTCTGCTCATTTTTCTCGTTGCAGTATCGCTGAGAAGATTATAATTTCCAATACACGCGATATGGATATGAGGAGATGGAATTTGGCAGGCCCATTATATATGGTTCAGATGATGTATATATTTTAATCACTCACCCCATGCCAATCTCGAGCCCACACGCACGCACGCACGCACGCATGCACGCACGCACGCACGCACGTACGCACGCACGCACGCACGTACGCACGCACGCACGCACTATTTGATGTGAATGTTAACCATAACTGTTTTAATCCAGGATAAAAGTGATGATCTACATTTATATCCTTAGATTTAAAACATTACCTCGGACTGAGACAAATAGTGATCAAACGTCATCATGCCATATACACCTTGATTAGTCGCGCGCGTTGACTGCGCGGCTAAGCCGAACACCGTATGCGATTAACGTATTAACACCTTTAACGATAGTTCCTGAGTGGTCGTGTGTCTAATGTCCAGATTTGCTGGAGTCGTTCGGCCGATATCAAATTCCAGAACTCTATAACTAAATTAATTTCCAACGGTTTTCGCTAGATGGTGACCGTGATCAGCAGGCTGCTGCTCACCAACCACTGGTCCGAATTTGATAATGTTTAGGTCGCTATGTTCACAGATGAATGTTACATTTGCGCAGTACATTCCCTTTCTTACGACACTGTAATTATTTATATACCCTTCTTAAAACTTGCGTAAAATCCTTTAAACCCGCCAAAAATCGCATATTTCGCAAGAAGGGTGGTCGTGATCAGCAGGCGATTTCTCCTGAGCGGGTACGCATAATTTAATAATTTTCATCTGGTCCTACTAATGCATAACACTTACATTTGCACAGTAAATTTCATTGCTGGTCGCCAGCGTTACAAAGCCTGCTGGCTCGCTGGGTGGTGGCCGCGGTCAGGAGGGAATTACTCATAAATCCATTCACCTATTCAAAATTAGTTTATGGTGTCATATTCAGGAGTGGTTGTCACATTTGCATAGCACACTTGGTGGCAATCGGCCTAGAGGTTATGGAGATATTTTGGCTCACACATCTTTTACTACCGTTTTTCCCGATCTGGCTCGAATTTTATACACAACGCGTACTTCTTAAGTCATTCAGTCATCTTTCGTCATGTTACGTTTTCTTTGAAAGCCTTAAAAATGCCCATAGTTTGTTTGGTAAACGGTTTGCTGCAAATTGCAAATAACGTATTTGCTTTCCCTACGGCAATATGGGTTACGTAATAGTCTGGTATGTATCTTCTCTTTTCACTCTTTAAATCAGCCCATGCCATTGTTTCAATAGGGCGTTTAGTGTTTGGAATTGAAATACACTATTCCTTATATAATAGACGCTTTGTTAATCATGTGCATCCGCTTACATTTAATACGCACTGGCTTAGTTTCAATGACGGGTGTGTGTGTGTGTGTGGGGGGGGGGGGGGTGTAGGTGGTGTGATGTGCCGAACTCGGTGAATATCATTGTATTAAATATGATGTTGATACAAATTACTCGTACTGCTTTTAGAAGATATTCCTCATTTTCCATGACCTTTGGAATAGTCGGCTATAACAGCCAGGCGGAGTATTCAATTGCTTTCATGTATTTTCCTGACATCGATATCTGTTTAATAGGATCGCATGCTCTTGGGAATTATGTATTATTTAAATGTCAAACTTGGTTATTTTCCTGTAGCAACGCCAGCATACACTCCCGATACAAGTAAGATATATCGATAAAATTAAGCTAAAATATTAAGTTATATTGATGGAGAATGAGTTATTAGATGCTGGCTTACACAAAACCTGTGCGGCCATGTCCGTACGTGTGCAATGGAGGAATCCAGTTTTTGCTATGTCCTTCCCATCTCTAACTAAGCTCCACCCACACTTCGCCGTATTGGGAGCGATCGACCCCTGAACTGTCTGACTATCAATTTCCAGAAAACAACACAGGTAAGTAATTGAATAGTTTTAAACTAATTTGAATGGGTGCCGTTGCTTTCTATGGCAGCAACAGAGTCCAGCCGAATTAGTTTCAAAATAGACAAACTCATCTTTATTAAATAGTAAAGACATGCAACGTGTACAGCAATTCGTACGACAACGCTCAGCCCGTCACCAATTAAACGTTCGTGACGAACACATATACGCCATTCATGACGTACTTGATTATGCCATCATCCTACACGTAAATTATGACTCCATATGATTGATAGATAAACTGGAAAGGGCCATTACGCTCGAGGAGGCGTGGTATTATTTGTGAACAACGGTAATCTTAAGGAAGTTGTTGCTTAAAACGGATGTTACTTTGACAATATTTAGGTATGAAGAGACCAGCTCTCTTTAAACCTTTGAGACGAGAAATGGTAAAATCTCTTGTTTTTCTTGGTGTTGTTGTGGATGCTGGCTTTTTGCTTTTTTAATTCCTCCTTATTCAGTTCTCGTTCAATCGCGCATATACTCTACACGCATATTCTAACGATAAGTAGCGACATCGGTACGGAGCCCGATATTCAATTCATTGCCCTGGTGTGTGTTGGTAGGGCGTCCCAGGTAAATTTTAAAATCACTACTCCTTCGCTATTAATGAACGGATCTGGATAGAACGTCCAAGGAATAGTCTATGGTTAAATCGTGACATCATTGCGGAGCCTAATTTCAAATTCACTGCACAGAAAAACTTTAGTTGGGCACCCCACCCTTACAGTTTATAATCGCTACAACACACACCCGCCACCCCAACACCCCAGCCCCGTTATAGCTGAACGGGTCTCGATAAAACTGCACTGATGGGGTTTAGTAGGAAAGGCCGCATTGCATTTTAAAATCATTAAGGCGCATTTCCATTACAAGCGCGTTTGGCCGCGCGGTTAGCCGCCTGGCGTCATCGGCGCCGCATTTTTGTTTTTGTCATACCGACCCGTGTAGCAGAAATGAACGAACATGCAATTATTTCAGTCAAATAGACACCGGGCTGACGGGCGTTGAAGCGTTTCTGCATGAAAAATCGGCTCATGACCGATTTTATTATGACAGCGCTGCTCTATAGCTCCGAGACGCGCGTCAAACGCTTGGAATGGAAACACTTGCATTAAATAACACATGCCCGATAAAAAAATCACGCACGCGCGGTAAACGCGTCGCGGAAAACGCTTGTAATGGAAACACGCCTTTCCTCTTCCCGGCGTCATTCCTCAACTCATCTCGATAAAACGCGCTACCGTTTGCCGATTCGCTCCCCTGTTGAGTTTTAGTAGGGCGCACCATCCTTAAATTGTAAAATGGTTACGCCCCCATTGTTAATCAACAGATCTTGATTAAACTAGACTGGACTATGATTCTTTGCGTCACTGTCGTCATCAGTACCGAGACCTATGCTTGATTCACTGCTGTGTTGGGTTTTACAATGATGGCCTACCCTTTAACTTTAAAATCTCCACCCTCTGCTGTTGACGAACGGTTGAGAGATAACACTTTACCCCATAACCGAGCCGATTCACTGCGTGGTCGTGTTTAGAAGGGCGCCCACCCTTAACGTTTAAGATTGCTATGCAAGTTGTGGATCATTCCGGATCTTCGCTCGTACGAGCATTGTGTCTAGTTATCAAACTAAGTTGCGTGTTAACACTTCTTTTGCCAAGAGGGTCTCAAAATGTTCAGAGTTCAACATATATCAATTAACTCTTAAATGGACACAATTTTCCCAAAAGAAAATTATAATTGTTGACAGTAGCAAAGACTACTTTTGTAAATGTACTACTGAAATATACACAAAAAATATATGTGCAAATGGGCATTCCCCAACACAGCTACAGAAGCAGTTTAAAACCGACTGGACTATCAACACGTTAATTGGCAAAAAGGTTTTGTGCCTAGCCAGTATACATTTGCGGGCCAAGAGAAGAGTATTTTTTTTTTTAAATATACCACTGAAATGACTGGCTTGATAATCGGCCGTCCTGGCAATTAAAAGCTTAAAGTGATACGAAATGGGTTACTATCGTGGTAATTGTGGTTCGTGAGTGCCACATTTTGTTTCCGTACGTTATCGCGCGTTATGGCATGTAGCTGCTGATATAGTAACTCTTTATTATGCAATAACTAGCTTGCTCAACATCTTGAAACTGATTTGACTGGATGCTGTTGCTGACTTAGGTAGCAACAGCTTCTAGTCAAAGTACTTTCCAATCTTTCAAAAGCTTACCTGTAGGTCTTATGATAGTTTTCCAACACATAGATATAGGCCTACTATAAACACGCACCGGATGGATTGCTCCTATACGGCGGAGCAGATACACCGAGGGAAACAATTTAGGCGTTCCTGATTGGTTGAAAATTAAACCACACGTTCATAGAATAAATAAAACGTACCTATAGTTAGCTATTAAAAAGCGAACATCTTCACTCGGCACCTCTGCATGATAGGACCTAAAACACTACTCATCGGTTGCGCGTGGCAGACTCAATAACCTTCATAGATACGTTTAGATCAGATTAATGTTCCTTTAACCTATTTTATGTCAATACCGCAGAATTACTAATTAGACGCTATATCTATTTACCTTTTAATTGTTAAGACCTTTCAAGAAATTTAGATTTGTTTGCAAGCAAGAAGATTATATTTGTAAATTTACATCGGAAATTTACAAAACTAGATTGCCGTTATCATACATGTGCACATGGATGATCATCAAATGTGTAATGGTCAAGAAAATTAAGATTTTTGATTAATCAGTGTGAATTTGAATGCTAAGAGAACACTTTTTTGAAAATGTAACACTGGAATGACTACACCGGTTACCGAGCCAGTCATTGCAGTGATACATTTTCAAAATACTCTTCTTTAGCCTTCAAATTGACATTTCTCACGACCACCGCTGTGATCGTTTTTTAACAACTTTACCATTAACGGGCTAAGTTTACAAAGAGTGGTTACTGACAGAAACTATAACCTAAACACCACTGACAGTCATTTGTGCAAAAGATGCATACGTCCTATATCTACAAAGCAATCCCGAGCAGGCTTACTGAGTCATCACCAAGCCGTTCTCAATTATGAAGAATGACACAATTATTCCTTGCTACATCAACTCACATTATATAGAAATCTGTATGTCATCTATCACCATTAGTTATGGCTAAGTGGCGTGACACATACAACTGACGAACGAACAGTTCGAACGAAATATATTAGAATTGATCCATATATCGAACGATATCATGAATATAGCACCAACCGCATGCCACCAAGAGCAGATCACGATTGACACATACCTCGAGGGGTAGTAACTGCATATTATTTTACACCCCCTTTTACATTGTAACTCTACAGCTGCCTCTTTATCTGCTCTCTGTCCGCTGGTATGTTTCTGTCTGTATGCTGTGTATCCAGCTAACGTATGTTCCTTTCTAAGTCCGCCTATTTTCTACTCATCTGCTCTGTCTATTCGTCTGTTATGTGTATGTCTATCTATCACTCGGACAGTCCACCGGTTGGCTGCCAATCTGTATGTGCATCAGCCTATCAAGGTATGTTTCTCAGAATATCCCTCTTTAGGTCAAGCTAGTGTGATTCCTACAAGATAGGCGGGGGTGCTGTCGGCTATCATCACAGTTATAATGAATTCCTGTTAAAATTACATAATAGATTAATTTTTATCCGATCAAAACCCACATACCCTATCACGGATGTCAATATGGATATAGTTCCAAATGGATGCGTTAATATGATTCCTAGACACTGTTTAGCCATTAATTAGCATTTGACCAGAAGATTAACAAATGAATATAAGATCCGAATCAATAGGATTAGGCTATATTAACCACCTTCCGACCATATGCTGAATTTAATGAACAGTAGAAACTAACATTAGAGACTACGTAGCAGCAACTCTCAGTCAAATGCATTTAGAAAGTATAGAGTAAGCTTTGTATTTTACTTCTTCTCTGCAACGATTCTGAGAATCCACGATGGGCAGTTGTAATGAAGAATTATGTATATTTAGAATTGTTACTATCCATTTAACACACGCAATTCCAGTGTCTTAATCTGCAGACATCTATGCAGGAAATCTTTTGGATATTTGGAAACCTATTACGCTACCATACGCAGGAAGAGTTCCATGTTAGGTTTGTTTCAACCTAATCAACATCATATCCCCTACATTATTATTTCTGGTCTCTCACGGTAAAATGATTAGTATTTTACTGCCGCAAACAAACTAATGTCAATGCTTATGCTGCTGTCAGCCCAAACTCAATGCTGTATTCTGCAAGTGATAGATTACTGTAACAAAAGCAAAGACTATGACACTTGGTGGAACTGAATACACGGATTTGGCAATTCAGAGGTTTAAGGGTAATTAACAAAAAGAAACAAATAATTAAAATTGGTCAATGGACCTTTCCAGTTATAGCTATTCCATGCCCATCTCGATCTAAGCTCCACCCACACCTTGCTCGTGTTGTAATCGATCGATTTGTGAACTCCCTGACTACTAATTTCCAGAAAACTATACATGTAAGCTGTGGACTATGTTGACACTAATTTGACTGGGTGCTGCTGCTGCCTATGGCAACAACAGTGCCATTCAAATTAGTTTCAAAATATTCGACATACTGTTTAGTAAATAGTAAAGTCATGCAATTCGTACATCTCGTCGGACAATTACGCATTAGAACGGACTATATCGAAAGATTCATAACGGAATAATTATGATATAATTGATTATGACGTCATGTGATTGACTGAGGAAATGGATTCATGAATTGAGTCTTGCAGATTGGTATCAGTTATAATTTGGACAGCAAATGGTGGTCTGCATGCTTGCAGTTTAATCATCACCATTCCTGAAATATTACTGCAAATCTCTTCTCAGTAGTTTCCGAGTTTGTAGTTACATTTACCAAGCAGCTCTGGAAGCATGGTTGACATTCACTGTGTTCAATGTGTCGTGAGGCAAACCCATGAAGTATATTTTGGCAAGTTCTGTCCTGCTACAGAAGATTTAAATTGCTTGAGTCCAAACAGAACAGGATAATTTTCAATAAATTGTACCTTGAATCCCATGCCAGTGCAGATGAAATACTGTATATATTTCCTATATAGCAACTGAGTTATGTTCCTCCCATTAGTCTTGCGACCAGTTCTGGGGAAAATAAAGACAAAACGTCTTCTCGCACAGGGGTTAAGGCTTTCTTCAACTGGCTATCATGAAGTTACCAGACATCTAAGAATGTGCTATCGTGCATGAGCAGCAACTGTATCAACAGCTACCTTCTGGTAATTCAGGTTACACAGTGTCAAATTGATATCAAATCACAAACTGTGTGCTTTTAGTAGCTCGGATTGTTTGCCTCCGTGAAATGGGGCAGAGGGGCCCTGACAGGTGATGATTTCGTTACAAGTGAAATAGTGGAGAATTATGACATTGAATTGAAAGCATGATTCCATAATTCCTCTTCATAACTGGGAAAATCGGATGGATTTGGTCGGAGTGAAGTAGTCGCATGTTACGGCGCGTTTTGTTACATTGCGTTGGGTTGCGCGGCCCGAGCCTCGGGGTATATATATACAATTAACTAGTATATTTGTGTAAGGCTTTCCTGATAACACTAACCACAATTGTTTTTGTATACTATGTATGTATGGAGAGAGTCGTAACTAAGTTGATGGCAACGCGTGACTCAATCCCAATTGTCACTTTTGAAACACAGATATTTTCAAATCCAAAATCTATTATACATGTATTTCATGTGTCGGATATTGTGCATTGGAATACGGAGTCAATTCGGCCAACGTGTTGCCGATTTGTTTTACCCCTTTGAACCCTGACGGTCCTGAATCTCAATTTTCAAACAATCATACTGGTAAGCTGTTGGGTATTTAAAAACTAATTAGACAGCTCACAGCCTAATTAGTTTCAAAATACTCAACATAATATTTATTAAAATTATCAAGGGTGTTGGAGTTTTTGGCATTTCGAGTCCAATGGGTTAAGCGATCTGAGGAATCTTCAGTGAGTCGTCGATTTATTCTGCAGCATCTGATTATTCAGCACAATGATGGTAGTGTACGCTATCAGAATGTTACTGTTAACAGATGCTTGTCGTGTATGCTGGAAGGCCTTGCTAGATTCTCCCGTTTCCGGTCCGTACAGGTGATTAGTGTGTAGTTCGGCTTCCAGTGTTGGATGTAAGCTGGCCTCATATCTCATTAAAATTGAAGGGTGGCCTCAATATACCGATCTGAATTACGAGTTATCGCATTTCCAGGCGGGCTATCGCCTTGTCATGTGTGTTATCGCATTGGCAGGTGTGCTATCGCATTGCCAGGTGTGTTATCTCATTGGCCTGGTGTGGTATCCCGATGGCAGGTGTGTTATCCCATTAGCAATCTGTGATCCCATTGCCAAGTCTGCTATCCCCTTGTCAGATGTGCTATTTCATTGCCAGATGTATTATCGCACTGTCAGCTGTTATCGCACTGCCCATCATTATAATTTTCAGCATGGAGACAGTGTTTGCACTTAATACGGCTCCAGCTTTCTGGAAACAGAAACATGGCCAGGCAATAGCAAAACACATATGGCGTTCATACATTTTCGTTTAGTGTGGCGAATCCAATTTGCCCCAAGTAACCATGTCATTGACCTTTTATCACTTCTTCCTCGTTCGAAAACTGTTAATAAATGTCTTGATACTATTTAAGCTACCTGAAGAAACCGTGTCTTTACTTTTAACATAATTTTGCCGCCATACGCGTTGACTGTAATAAAGATAGTAACTGGTCTCATGCATATATGATGTTCTTACGAAATGTAAATGAATACGCCATTATTAGTCAGCTTCACTTCTCTCATCTTTCTGATTCCAGAATTCGCTGCTCTTACTTAAAATAAATGTTGTCTGCGCCCTTTTTGTTTCGACCTGTTTTATCCTAACTTCAGTATTATTCTCACAGTGTTTATTCTGTTAATACGGCTTCATACGTCACGAAGCAGACATATGACTAAGAAATAGCACACTTTGCTTATCTTCCATTTCACATGAATGTTACACATGTTGTCAATAACATAATCTGTTTAACATGAAGAATTCAAATTATCGCGAGAAACGATGTCATTAACACCGCATTTCCCTTTTATCGCTATTCTCTTTCCGTCGGATATACACCCTAAGCTACGTAGTACATCGCCACTGTCCGTAAATGTCTCTCAGCAATGATAGTCTATGTTAGGCCATGTACTAATGATGCCAGAAGACACACCCGTACAGAAAGCCATGGAATTCGCCATATCGGGAGCTAGCAAATATGAAAACAGGAGGGGGCGCCATCGCATGTATCTGTTACGCAGGGCAACGAGGTGACCTCACCTCAAGAAACAGGACTCGGTGCAGTCAGATCAAGAATGGACCTTGAGGAGGTTAAAGATTTTGATTGAGGACAAGACACAGTGGCCAACAGCTGTAGGATGTTTCTACTACTCTCATCTGCTGAATACATTAATCAAACATATATTATACAGGCCTAAGTGTTCGGAAGAAACGTGTCTTTACATCTCAACCAATTTAGGCACCCAAGTTGCAACTGCTTTCATATAGTTGTGGCTTATTTTATAAGATATAAATGGATGCCTTATTATTACCACCACGGCTAAGTAAATGTGTCAAAAGAAACAATACACCCACCATCAAATCTCTCATCTGACAAATTCAAGAATTCGTCGTTCTTTCGCATAGCAACTGGTGAACATTTTGAATACACGGGAACCAGCGATACTGATGTGTGTTGTAGCAGCATTTATCACAAGTATCAATGAATCAACACTGTTCTACATATGTCCGCATTGGTCTTCTGTTACTTGCCTGCCAAATACTTTGCTGGTTTCTGCTTGTAATACAACGTCAGATGTCATGAAATAGACATATAGCCACGGAATAGGAACACTTACTCATCCTCAATTTCTCAGGAATGGCACGAACTGGGTGATCATATACTTCCGTTTAATCTGAAGAATACAATTTCTCCGAGAAAACATGCTATTAACATGACGTGTCGTCCCGATTTCTCCCTATTCTATCCATGTTTGATATAAATCCCCTGATAGTGTATAGCTCAGCAAGAGATAACATGCCGTTGCTCCTAAAATGAAGTTGCCACAAACGCGTTATCTGTGGTGAATATACTAATTAGTCTCAGATATATATATATATATATGACGTGTCTTACAAACTGTAGATGCATCTATCAATATTAAATCAGCAGTAACAGCGGGAATCTAAAATGATCATCAACCGTCAAACCTCTCATCATTCGGATTTCAAGGTTCCCATCTCTTTCCTAAATAATGTGTTGCCATTTCCGAGCAAATGTAATTGTGATATGATGCTGTTTGTGGTAGCGTTCAACAATAGTCTTTCAGAGATTTATTTCAGTGAATCTAGCACAGCATTATATATTTCAACACTGGAATTCATTAGCTGTATCCACTTCCCCAGGAAACAGGTGTCTCGCCTGCCAGTCTACACTAATATGGATTCAGTGACAGCCAGGGAGTCGAGTGTTTTCTCTCCAGGTACCCGGACAGCATTAATGGACCGTTCCAGTTTTAGCTATGCCCCGCCCATCGCTAGCTAATCGGCCGTTGCACTCACTGACTCTCAACTGTCAGAAAGCTATACAGGTTAGCTGTTGAATATTTTGAAACCAATTTGACAGAGACAGCAACAGCACCCAACCAAATTAGTTTCCAAATAGTCGACAGAATGTGTATTACAAATTAAAGAAATACAATTCTTGCAACGTGTCGGACTAGTAAGCGTTTAAGATGGAGTTACTCATCCTACACGCCACGTGGTTGATTATTACGTCATATGCTGTATGGATAAACAGGAAAGGCCCATTATCTCGATGAAAGACTTACCATATTTTTTCGTCACTCTTTACCTTCTAGCAAATGCGACCTTACCTTAAATATAGTGTTAAGTCATATTTACAACGTGGGTCGAACGAGTAATTTAAACGGCGTTTAACGTTTAGTAGTACCTCTGGTAAAAGCGGGTGTGGGGGTGGGGGTGCAACCCATGTCTCCACAGAGCTCTTGAGTGATGTCAATTTGCAGGCCAAGAGAAGCCGATTTTTTTTTGAAAATTTACCACTGACATGACGTGACTTAGATTTTCTTTATTCGCTAGTGACGTGCTTTGATAATACAAATTTACCACTGACATTCACTGGCTCGGTTAAACGCCCACAAAGCACAAATTTAGATTTTCTAAAACACTAACCATTTAATGTCCACATTTGGTAAAGAAAATCCAAATATTTCTTTATTGAACGTTAATTTGCAGGCCCAGAGAAGACTATTTTTGAAAATGTACCACTTGAATGGCTGGCTCTGTTACGGAGCCAGTCATTTATGTGGTGCAATTTCAAAATTAGTCTTCTCTTGGCCTATACATGAACATTTCTCAAGATCACTGCAAAAGCCGGTTTTGTCATGAAAGGGTTAACCCGTGAATGGTCAGGCCTGATAAAACGGCATGCATTGGTCTTGAGAAATGTCCATTTGGTGGCAAATAGAAAGCTATATTTTAGGAAATTTCACTTGTAAATTAAACCGTAGTCTCGACCAGTAAATGGTTAATCGATATACGATAGCATACAGAGAGCGTTGAAGCGCTGTTGACACAACCGGGATTAACATGTGGATAAATGGCTCCACCTGCTCACACAGCCTCCTGTGTAGACGCGACATTAGCCTATCAATGTTTGCTGAGTTTGATTGTCAACCCGATTAAATGGAAGCATCATACTTCTCCATTAACAGTTTTATTCTTAGATTTTCTTTATTCGCTAGTGACGTGCTTTGATAATAAAAGCTACATTAGCTTTTGGATGGGTGGATGAACGAACGTGTGAGCGATAGCGTGCGTGCGTGCGTGCGTGCGTGCGTGCGTGCGTGCGTGCGTGCGTACGTGCGTGCGTGCGTGCGTGCGTGCGTGCGTGCGTGCGTGCGTGCGTGCGTGCGTGCGTGCGTACGTGAGTGCGTGCGTGCGTGCGTGCGTGCGTGCGTTCGTGCGTTCGTGCGTGCGTGTGTGTGTGCGTGTGCGTAGGTGTAGGTGTATGTGTGTTCGCGTGCGTGTGTGCGTGCGTGCATGCGTGCGCGAGCGCGTGTGTGTGTGCGTGCGTGTGCGATCATCTACTTCCGTTAAACTATATAGTCCATGGGCCAGGAGCTAGATTTCGGCCGATTGATACCAAACAGAGCTGCCAAACGAAACAATGCTTTTCTAAATGCTTTTTTATCTGTAGTTTCCAAATCCGCATGCTGGGCATCTGTATATTGTAGCTTATTGGTAGTAATTTGCTCTAAAACATAAGGAATATCAAACAAAAATGGCACATTTTTGGTGGCTGTTTTATTCAAACAACTCATGTGTGAATCCAACTATCTCATATAATCTCTCTCTAATTCATTAATTACACACCACTCTTTAAACCTGAAAGTATAGGACCATTAACCTAATAAACAACCCGCTACTATGAAGAAATATCTCACTTTTTGGTAGCTATTAACCATTTCAGCCCCATAAACGTAAACATGTAAGTGTTATGCAACATAAAGATACTGAACATTCTAAAAGGTATTTAATTGTATGGGGATACTGGTTATGAGACTAGGCGCTTCAACTCCAATTAATTTCGCGCTACACACCAGCTTATCTTTATGGGCACAGCCCCATATTAACGCGTTCAACACCACAGCCCAGATAGGCTACATCCCTTACGATGCGGGGAATATACTGTTATATGCTTTGAATTTAATTCCGATTGCTTGCCTATCAACAATTCATTTCAGAACTCTTCAATTCATCTGCCTGTATGGTTTGCCAGGGAATTGTGATATTTAGCATTTCATGGTTGAAAGGGTTGAATGTTGATTATTGTACACCGCTGGCAATATTATCTGATATATGCGGTGTTTTATAGTAACAGGCATGTATAATATCTTATTGTGCAAGTAGGGACATTCCACATATTTTCATCTTAAAATCATTAACCCTTTCCAAATGATACATCAAATTCCTGACTACGTAAATATATTTTGCTAAATATTTCAAAACTAGTTTAATCGAAGGATGGCGCTGTCTAAGGCAACAGCAGTGTACACTAAAATGTATTTGTAAATGTTAAACTGTTTATTGAAATTGCGACGCATGTACTTGTCTATGTGCGGGATCGTGTGTGTCAGTGTGAGCGTCTCCGCATGTGTGTGTGTGAATGCGGGTGTGGTGGTTGTTGTGATGGTAGTGATGGTGGTTGCAGAGGTGGCATTTGTAAGTCGATTTCTCTGTTTGAATAGAAAGTTTTCTTAGTCTGATTCAGTATCCATCACCTCCTCAGCACGTCTATTCTCTGTTATATCATCCTCATCCGCATGTGTCGTGTTGGTTCAATCCTGCAGCTTACGTTCATCTTTACACACACTTTCGTCCCTCGGATAAGCACTGGCAGCTAGCGAGTTTACATACATGATACTGCATACGCGATATGAACGTCACGATGACTTGAGGCGCGTGCAATCCAGTCACCAATTGAATGTCAAGCTTGCCATCTTCACAAGCTATCCAGTCGTGATTGTCCTGGGGGAGCAGGACTATCAGGCCGTGCAACACGGCTACGTCTGAACATGGTAGTTAGCTCTTAGAGTTTGTTGATGAAGACTATCCTCACATGTAGGCAGCTGTTCGGGTTCCGCTATTCCTTGTTGTGTGCACACCACAACAGTACTGGTAGCAGAGTGTATGTGCACGATGGAATGGAGTTCGGGCAGCATACCATGCATGCGTAAATTCCCGAAGGACTGCATGTGGCAGGTGAAATTGCTCGCCATAGGAAAACACTGGCAAAGGAGCGCATGTCTTTTGGGATTGCCTCGTCCTAAAAAGGCGCTGGAAGTATAACACCCAGTGAATGCATGGCATCCCAACAGTGAAGAGCACACACGATTTCACTGTACAGCTCATAGTGTGTTGACACTGATTAGCATAGTCGTGTTCTTTATACCACACCGCGTATAGATGCTGCAGCTAATTTTGCCAATGAAAGCAAGATATAGGATCCGCACATCTGTGTTCTTGGCTACTATGCTTACTGAACAGTATCCAGAGTCTGCAGAATGTGTAATATGAAGTAACATATGTGTACTAGCTTACTGGTGTGTTGCATTGAGCTATCCCATTTTCTGAACATGCTCCCAGAGATACTGATGCATGTCTCCCCATATGTCACATACACTACTTTATTGCCAATTTGCTTTTATCTTGCTTGCCATTCCTCTGCCTTATTAACCCCGGCTATGTTTGTTGACAGAACATGACAGGAGACGCCTCCAATTTTTAACTTTATGTGCTGCCACAATTTTAGATAATGAAATCGCGCGGACTGCACGGCGGAATGCGCCAGTCGGTGGCAAGTTCTATTTAAACATTGGGACACACCAAATGTAGCTCTACGTCGTTTCTCAACATATCTACTTGGCCCGACGTTATCTGTACACATCGAACACAACGCCAATTCTTCCAGCATCAGGACAAGTTTTTCTCAAGATGTCTGGTCCTAACTACTGCTCTATATGAATTTCCCTACTGTTTTCCCAAACAAATGATGATCTGCTTTGAGCGTGACTTCTTTGCTTGTGTGCTTGAGCCACTCCTTCACATGCTTAAGAACAGCCAAACGACTACAACTTTAGTTTTGGGAGTTGATCATAGATAGATGATCATTTCTTAAGTCTTGTATTAACAAACACATTATATGCATTTTCTCCTTTTTCTTTAGACTTTAGAAGAGTATGGACAACATTTCCCGGTGCCGAAACACCTGCCGATATAGTCAGCGGAACACAGTCACTTGAATCAAAGGGATCGATCCAATCGTGTTTATGTAGATCGGCAACGGATTGAACATCTGTTTCGTCCCGCTGAATATGCGATGTGAAACCCGGATTGCTGGCACCATAATCATTGAAATCAACCGATGTTTAGTTGTCTCAGACACATGCTGCGATATTCTACGATATTCTGCTGGCAAATAATACTTTGATACTGCACTGGAATCAAGGCTGAAACTCGTATTATCGCCTGCTGTGTATGTCTCATTGCTAATTGTTTCCTGCATTATTTGATCGACATGTATCCTGCCAAACCCATTGCCTTCACTAATCTGAACAGAGCATCCACCTTCTGACAATTGCTGGTAAATAGGCATGTGGTTCTCCGGTAGCCATGTCATCTGTGCAAAATATCCAGAGAGCCACCATGCATACATGTGTTTATCATATGCGAACCACCACGGGCCAGCATATGAAGGACATGCAAGTATCGGAGTCAGCTGCTTTCTGTGGAGCATCGAGTTAGAGCATGTAGGTTATCAACAATATCTGTGTAGAATATGCAGAAAGATGCTAGAGGCCCTTTTCCATTTCATAGCATATATAGTCAAGAGCAGAATATATGCAGAGGACTTGTTTGCAAGAGTGTAGAGACAGACTGGTAATCTGTGTTATAATGTCACCTTTAAGAAGGGCACATATCTCTCACAGCGTCTACAGTTAGCTGACACGATGTTCCTCTATCCATGGTCGAAATCCCTTCCATACAAGTCAGGTGAGACCTTCATATATGATCTTGTGAAGCCTTACTCTACGGCTATATTGCCGTCCATCGAGAACACTGTTGATGGAACCTTCCGCCACTAGGCCAGCCTCCACCGCTATATCTCGGAGACCTGCATCGACGATGGTGGGATGACAAATTGCTTGGAATACACCCATCCTTAGAATAACACCATTAAATTGTTCCACATTGCTCCCTATAATTTCTGCAGTTTGTGCTTAGAGAGCCTGATCTAAGACACGTGTACTTTCTGGAAGTTCAAGTGCCTTCATAATCTTTGTTTGCACCAGTAGTCGATGTACTGTTGACATTTCGGTTGCTGGAGCACTGATAGCAGCCACATAACTTACCCTGCACCGTTAGCTGTGTACCACATACTCTCTCTTTATCAACTCATAATATGTATATAGATTCTAAGCGAGAAAGACTCATTAATATCAAAAGCGTGTACCTATTGAGCATCTTACAATATATTGATGAAGAATTAAAACAAGCTGTAATCAACTAAAGCTGTTCATTTGGAATATCCACCATGCAATGCTGGCATTGGCTTACCATCCTCAATCAACCAATGTGTACCAACCACCCCATATGCCACATGGATTAACCAGGTTATGTATGCGACGTGATCATCTCGGTGCGTATCTGGTAGCTACTTGTATCAGATGTTTGGAATACTGTTTGTGACAGTTCTTAGCATTGTAACCATTGCAGAGGAGAAATGTCAACGTCATGAATCCAGCGTCTCAGTTAATCATATGGCGTCATAATCTACTACCTGACGTGTATGCTGACGCCATAATTAATCACGCCATGAATGACGTAACTAAGTTCGATGATGGTAGACTAATGGTTGTTGCACGAATTGTATGTCTTTACTATTTAATACAGTTATGGGTGAATATGCTGACACTAATTTGTCTGGGCGCTTTTGCTGTCACAAGCAGCAACGGCACCCGATCAAATTAGTTTCAAAATATTCAACAGCTTACCTGCATAGTTTTCTGGAACTTGACAGTCAAAGACTTCAGTGACCGGTTGATCCTAACACGAAGATGTGGACGAAGTGCAGACGGAGCGTAGCTAAACATGGGCGGGCATAGCTAAGACTGAATTTGTACTGATAATTTAATATAACTAGTATTCTGTTCAACATTGTGACGGTAACTTGGCTGGGATGTGTTACTGCTCAGCATGTTTCTGTCACATTAAGTTTAAAGTATCCAACAGCGTCCATGTATAGTTTTGTGTAACTTCATATACTGTGGTGTCAACGGATGAATCCATTTCTAGCTATTCCCATTGGAAACGATTCATAGAATTTTGACCCAGTCATTCTCAGAATCTCAGTTTCAGGCCTATGGTAGCAACAGCGCCCAGCTCCAATGACCATGGCTATACTCAAATTTCCTGCTATTGCGTGGGAACAATGGGACTTCCAATTGACACATAGGTAGGATGAAACTCTACAATATCTATGACTTTACTATCAAATATCAGAGGAGATAAATATGTAGGAACATTTCGGTCGTGCAAAATATTTTTTTAATTCCCTATAAGCTATCTACTGTTGCTACAAATGACCGGCGAAATGCTGATCTGGTTTTAGTTCCGTGTAAGATGTATTTGTATAGCAAATTAAAAGGTACATCTCTACCTATAAACATAGTTATATGCATTTGCGTATTTCCAAATTATTCCTAATATCCTACGCTCTCCATGCCACCAAGCAAAAGTAATATATACACATTTATTCATTGACCAGTTCGTCAATGTTTTCTTCATTATGCAAGCATCATTGGTTCCCAGTTAAACGCCCTAGCATGTACAATTAGTAGGCATCTTAGCTAACGAAATATGAAACGAACCCGCAGTAGGGCAACAAATCAAGATAACAGGAAGTGAATATTGTCGTGTCTCTGTTATTCGGATTCAGCCTGTGCTTCACTATGTAATGCAAGATATACATTTTGATTTAATGTATAGCCAGTTACTCGGTCCACAAAAGAACAACGTGATCCGGGTTGCCAGATTATAGTCCAAATATGTTAATCATAACTACTATCAAGAGACACTATGAAATGTCATATATGATGAATTACACCGATATGGGTATCAACTGTTATCCAGGGAGACATGATATTTTTGTCATTCCCAACTTTCAGCTGTGATCTGATATACGTACTCCATATAGAGTATCTACTATAGCTAGCTGGAGTATTACTGGGTAGACAGTGCATTTACATTGCTACGGCGAAAGATGTGTAGACACGTTTGAAGTGATAGAGTAATCAGATTAGCTGCAGAACAGCCAATGTAATTACACATAGCTTTCCGTGAATGATTACATGTATACATTCGAGTAGGCGTGTGCGATTATTGCTTTGAGTGATCACGGTCGATTATTCAAGATTAATCGTGATTACTCGATTAATCGGCTTGGGTACACATTATTAGACTAAACACAACTGCTTATCCGTGAGGAAGGCGACACTAGTGTTTAGAAATGGTCATTTACAGGCCAGCAGGAGATTATTTTTTGAAAATATATCATTATAACGCCTGGCTCGATGCTTGGGTCAGTCATTCCAGTGATACCGTGTTTTTAATAGTCGTCTGCTGCTCTGTAAATGGAAGGAGATGTATTCGTTTAGCACAACTGCAATTAAAAGGTGGGTTTCCAAATATTTTACGCAATGCAAACTATCCACAATTATTAGATTATTTAATTTCTAATCATTTAAATTCAAGATTTAAAGAATAGTCAACGTTTTCAATTTAAGCACGTACTCTAGCATGCCTGCATCCGAGCTACAGAGCGCACTGCTGCATCTAACACTTCATGGCAATGTTTGTTATCTATCGTTGGCACTTAAGGGTTTCGTTTTTGCGAACCCATGCCCATTTATAGCAATGTTTCTCCCACTTTGAGGCATGTTATGCCCTCACATAGCAACACATTCATGTGGCATACGTCTGTTTATTGGTGTGGATACATACATACAGGCTGGCAAAATCACCACAAATCAGGCAGGGTTTTAGACAACCGCATTAAACCAGCACGCACATTCATTCCTGGAGCAAAGGCGGTACGTATAATTTTATGATAATCATTGTTAGCGATGGCAGCTTGACCCACATTGTCTGCAGCCAAGAACGTTTGGTATTTGCGCAGATGTAGCCTGACACAACACTTCAGGAAAGTGTATAGATACGCTGCCTGAAGTACTACCACTAGCACTATTAGCCTATTTCATCGCAATGTATCACGTATGTGACAGATATGTGCACTAATTATTCCATTATCGTCGCTACAGTCATCAGTCTCTCTTGGTCGTCTGACATCTTGTACCTTATGTTTTAAATCGGCAGTCTTCTAACAGAAACTACACTGTTAACTTGGATCAGCGAAAAAAGACCGAGCAACACACGTGATATTACGATCAACATATTCAAGAAACGTTTTAATAATATTGTATGGGGTATTTTTACCCGCGTCACTAGATGTTAGGGTTAAAGCGAGCATGGAGTGCTGGTTGTTGTTGCTCTTGTTTTTGTTCTTAATCCCTCTGCCTGTACAGGAAAGGCCGTCTCTAAATTTGGGGAGAAGAATGCCGGTAGGGCCCCGAGCATATATGCCAATTGTGGCTCTACATCTTAAGAGCAACATCTTTTAGCAATAGTTTTCAAAATATACATGTTTTAAGCATTCTTCAATAACTCTGGATCTGCTTGTGCGATCTTCTCGAAACTCCGGTGAGATCTCCCCATGTTGTCGCGAGCACATTTGCCAATTTTGTGGTCAAAGGCCAACATGCAACAGCAGCAGCTTTCAGCTAGTAGCTTTCAGCTACATTGTTGTCAAAATACACATTTCTGAAGCATTTCCCAATAACTCTAATGGAGGGGTCCTGTCTGAACTTGGGTTAGCCATAATTATGTCAATTGTATAGTAAAGAAATAAAACGCAACAACGACAGCTTTCAGCAGGATTGCTCACAAAATAGACATGTTTGACCCATACGGCAACACGACTGAGAGATATACCAACGGCGCGGGTATTGGACACATTTGCCCTTATTTCTTTTACATTCAGATCATCTTGCCCATGAAAACACCACGAAGCATATGTATGTAGCAAACACGCATTATCGTATAGATACGACGTTGTTAAACAAATGTACATGAAGCTGCTTATTGGGCGTCTTTATGAAAGAGGACATTAACGCTTTAAGGACTACCTTTTGTCAAAGGATCAAATTATGTGCAGGCCCTAAAGACGCCTATTTTTTAAAAGTTACCACTGGAATGACTAGCTCGGTTACCGAACCAGTCAATCCAGTGGTAAATTCTCAAACATAGTCTTCTCTTGGCATGCAAATCGACATTAACTTAAGACCATTTCAGAGGCCGGACGGATTAGTCATGAACCGGATAATATCTGATTGAGTTCAAATGCCTGAGAATAGGTTAAAGGCGCTAACAAACAAGAATTACATTTAAATACAAATGCTAAAAGTCTTATATTAGGAATTAAAAGCTAACTTGACAAATTTTCACAAACAAAACTTTGGTGTCACGAAGAAGGGGTACGCCCAAAATGCGTTTTCCAGCTCGGTATACCACGTATTGCTGCAACCGTAGATGCGATGCCACTGCCGATAGCTATGCCAAGTAGAAGTGTCTGACAGTGGGCCATTTTTATGTTTGTTACGTGCTTTTATGGTGACACCCAGACCCAAAGTGAATCTGTGGTTATCTTTATCACCTGCCAGACAGAAATTCCACGAGACGCCGTCTGAGAAGAACTCGCGATAGAAAATGTATTACCATATCCAATTGCCCGTGTGCATTAAATTTGATATGAAGTTAACATAAATGTAACATTGTACCAATGAACAATACTCTTCGACTTCTACTGGCATTACAAGATACGCGCAAGTGCAGCGTTAATGCAGGCACAACGAAAAAGCAGTTAAGCTGGCCACACTTTATATGGTGGTCTACATGTTTATCAGTTAATACGTTTTATTATGCGCCTGCATATATTAGCCAATGAAATGGCTCCATTGCCACCACGTGACCGTCCAATAAAAATGGTTATTTGACTCTAAAAGGGTTATTGGACTCTAAAAAGCGATATTGGACTCTTTCTAAAAGTGGTATTGGACTCTCGAGGCTATTTTTCACGTCATAATAATTTTACGTCACGTTATGACATCATTTGTATCGGAATTATTACATCACGCAAACATTACGTCATAATGGTATTACTCAATGTGGTATTACGTCATAAATGAAGTTCTAACTCGTGTCGTTCGCACTGTACACTTTATAAAAAATAAATTCAATGAGCGTGTTGCTTTGAATCGTTTATTTTCAGATTATTTCAATAGGTAGGTGTTGCTGCCATAGGCAAATTAGTTTCAAAATATTCAATGGGATGAGCATTACATAATAAAGAATGTGATGCATTGGAGCTTACATGACATCATACACAATAGCTTGAGGAGACAAAATGGTGTCGATCGCTGTTCAACATTTACTCCATATTACAAAACAGATAGTTGCGATACAGATCAGGGAATATGACAGGAAATGAATGATATGGAATCTACAAACCATATTCTATCAGTGCAATACAACATTTGAGATGAGATTAGTATCGCTTTAAGGAGAGGTCCAATCGCTTACTCATCAATCACGTCACTAGTCAGGTGACGTTACAATCGTAATGACAAATCTAAGACCATAGTCAGCAACAGCCCCAGTCAAATTAGTTTCAAAATATTCAACAGCATGCCTTAACATTTCGATTGTGAGAAGTTAGGTGTCGATGCAGTAGTAGTGTCTGAATTAAAATGATACCACCTCCCTCAACTGACCGCCGTTCGCCGATCCGTGGCCATGGAACGCCATTGCGAATATAAAACTCCCGTGCAGACCCCACTGTCTGGGAGAACCTCCTCATGATACCGGCGTATGTGTCTGTGATGCATTGACCCCGCACTGGGGAGTGTCGTGGTGGGTCTTTATCTAACCTGGTCATATTACCCAGGCCCTAGTGTCTTACCTAGTTTCGAAATTTCAGGTAAGTTCTAGCGAGGTCTTTTGAGCGGATTTGAACCCCAGTCTGCAGCCTGGGAATCCTATGCAATTCAATACTCTATTGATTGACCCGCCACTAACATCTCGCCTCTTAGTAATCTTATCTCTGAGCGTGACTGTGCTTATCAGTCCCTCTAGATCTTGATGCCACTTCGAGCTAACGCACTTAAAATCACAGGTTCGAATCTCACTATTACCATTTGTGGATAACTCGGCCATTTCTGGTACGATTTTAAAATGGCAAACAGTTTTGAAATTCTTGCTTCATTCCGGTCTTCAATCGGTGCCAAGAACGATCGCTCGTTACAATATAAGCATACACTCTCTCACAATACTGACACGTGGATCTGATGAGTGCGCATGCGTGCTATGCGTTCTCACAGACTTAGCAATACCTCTCTCATAGGACTTTATACACACGCGTGTACTATCCTATACAGGAGGCATGCATGCACACCGCCCATTTACTGACAGGCACCCACAGAGATATACACCCCCACAGGTACTGATCGCCAGCACCACACATAATAGGGTCTGAACGCCCATTTAGAGACAGGCATCCACAGGGATATATATCACCGATAATAGGATCTAAACGCCCAGACAGGTATCCACCCGCACATAATAGGGTCTGAACGCCCATTTAGAGACAGGCATCCCCAGGGATATACACCATCAGTACTGTTGCACAGATTTGCGATATTGCAAAACAATCCGGCCTTAGAGGCTACTCTAAGGCCAAGAAAGCTGACCTGCTCCACATGAACGACCAAATCCATGCCGAGGAGTGGCAGAAGCGACTCTCCTGAGCAATGAATATGGGAAGGTTTCGAGCGCTTACCGAGGATCCTTGGAATCCCCACAAGAAAGCGCAGTGGATACGTGAGTTTAGTCAGTTGGACGAGGAGGTGACTGTTAGCTGGCGAGCCAGGGCTGTAGCGAGGAAGATGGCGGCCCATTCACTGGAGCGCTTAACTCTCCAACACAGTGAGGCCCCACACCCTGTGCAGGCATCCATAGGGATATACACCATGAGTACTGTTGCACAGCTTCGCGCTATTGCAAAGCAACGTGGCCTTAGAGTCTACTCTAAGGCCAAGATAGCCGACCTGCTCCAAATGATCGGACAGATCCGTGCCAAGGAGTGGCAGAGGCGACTCTCCCAAGCAAGGAAAATTGGAAGGTTTCCAGCGCCTACCAAAGAGGATCCTTGGAATCCCCACAAAAAAGCGCAGTAGATACATGAGCGTCGTCAGTTGGACAAGGCGTGACTCCTAGCTTGCGATCCAAAACTGTAGCGAGGCGGGTGGAGGCCCATCCACTGGAGCGCTTAACTCTCAAACGCAGGATCATTAAGCAATGCCGACGTCTGAGCCCAGCCAGGAGCATAAGGGGCCGAGGTCTGAACCCTTAGCCCAGACCATGAGGCGAGAAGGCGAACACATTCTCGACCAGAGTCTCGGCGAAAGGGAGATAGAGGATAGAGGACGCCGGTCAGTATGCTGGGCATTCTTCAGAGGTCTAGAAGGAGACCTCACAGGCTAGATCATGCAAAAGATCCAGCAGACTGTCCAGAACACCTTCTACCTCCGCTACACCCATACCTATCGCATCCGTCACATCGAAGACAGTAGGGTGATGCTCTTCCAGAAGAATGCTCCAGGGAGCCCGTGGCTTAACACGATAGGAGCAGCTCAGGACTGGGTAGCAGCAAGCGAGCAGGCCCGCCTCGACACAGACGATATCGATCGGCCAAACACCAAGTGGGCTTTCGTTCGATCAATCAACTTTGAGGTCAGGGCTGTCATCGACCGCCGACATATGCTTGAGACAGCCCCCCCCCCTCCCCTCCCAGACTGGCTACGACAGAAGAAGAGAATGACTGCCCTCGACACCTACAGGGACAACATGTGTCTCTGGAGATCTCTAGCAGTCCACCGAGGAGTGAGAGCTGATAGAAGTAAAGCTCCTGCAGGAGAGCTTGCCACACAATTCTATGGCAAGACAGTATCTGATGTCCGCAAGACCCAGCTGGATCAGCTGGACAAGGTAGCGTTCTTCGCCAAGATCGTGATTTGCGTGTATGAACCAACTGAAGAGGGCACGTGGAACATGATCAGGCAAGCGGCTCACTACTGGGACACCACGCCCATCGGAGTGTGGGATCACCATGCCTTCTACATCAAGAACATGTCCAAGCTGGCGCATACACTAATCTGCAGTCACTGTCAGCAGAGGTTTACACAGGCATGCAATCTTCACCGCCACGCTGATCACTGTACAGGTGGCAAAACAAAAAGCATGTGTCCTGGCGGGAAGGTTGAGGTGCCACAGTCTGCGTATGAGAAAGCCTTCTATCAGCTCCAACCATCCAGTTCAGCGGCTAGTCGAAGATGGTTATGATCCAACCATCAACACCGTTTACCAGTTCCATGGATGTCACTGGCACAGGTGTACACAACACCAGCGAGGTGAGGATTCTGATCAAAGATACCGCAAGACAGTCCTGAGAGTGGAGAAGCTGAGAGCCTCTGGATGCACGCTTGTGGTACAATGGGCGTGCTGTTTAAAACGCTGCCCAAGCATCCCTAAACGAGTTCGGAATGCCCCATACCCACACTTCATAATTTACGACTTCGAAGCACTCCCAGATGGTATCAAGACTCATCCTATGGCGACTCTCACGATCGAGAGTACTTACATACTTATCTCTGTGTCAGTTGGCTGCGCCTTAGAGGTCGCCACGAGTGAGCCCGCTCACCTCTGCAATCCTGACACCAAAGAACTGATCAGAGAGTTCATGCTGGAGATCCAACGGCGAGCATCTCTAATCCGGACAAAGCTTCCAAAGCGACCGCAGCGACTGATGAACGAGTGGTGTGACTAAGTGCCTGTACTGGGGTTAAACTCTAGGCGGTATGACCGGAACCGCATGAAGAAGTACTTTGTCGATGAGCTGACTGACAGTACAGGCACAGTTAAAGCCGCCAATAAGGCTAGTCAGACCATGCTCCTCATAACACCTGAGCTAAGGTTTCTCGTTGTGCTGAACTACATTGGCCCAGGAGTCGTGTATGAGATATTGGTCAAAGCTTACGGATGTACATAACAGAAGAGCTGGCCCCCATATGACTGGTTTGACGCACATGAGAAGCTCAACTATCCATGGCTACCTGACTACTCAGCATGGACATCTAAGCTCAAGGGTTGCTACCTCTTGATGCGAACAGAGTGGGAACAGTGTAGCCAGACATTCAGCAAGCATGGAATGCGGACATTCGCCGACTGGCTGCGATACTACAATAACATGGACGTCAGTCCATTCATCGACGCCCTAGAGCGGATACAGGAGTTATACACAGAATGAGAAATAGACATCCTCAAAGATGGAGTGTCTCTCCCAGGTGTGTCACTGCAGTACCTCCTCCGTAGAACTGCTCAGCACATGCCAGATGTTAGCTTCTCATTCACCGGACAAGGAAGCCCACGAGATGCTGAAGGGTGCTGTTGTTGGTGGTCCCAGCATCGTGTTCCCTAGATACCACGAGGCCGGTGTGACTCGAATCCGCCAGAGTGAGCGTGTCTGCCAACGTCTACATGGCTACGACGCAAATGCTCTGTAGCTGTCAATGATGGTCAAAGAGATGTCATGTGGTAAGGAGAAAGTGTGCCATTGGTCCGGTTCCAGTGGGGTAGCTAACTTTAATGAGGCTCTCCTAGCAGACAGCTGGTTTGAGTTTGCTGAGGTGGATATAGAGGTCCCCAGAGGCTCTGTGGACAAAGTTCGAGGACATGCCTACTTTCTTCTATTACCGCGAAATCCCGGTAGAGGCAATCGCGTCTGAGATGCTGGCATATCTATGTCGAACAGGGAGTAAGTGGCCCACCACCCAGAAGCTGGTCGGTGTCCTCTCTGGCAAGAGGCGGCTGCTGGACACTCCATCCCTCAAGTGGTAAATAACCAATGGCCTGGAGATCACCACTGTATACTGCACCATAGACTATGAGGCCAAGTTCCCATTCAAGTGGTGTGTGGAGAATGCTACAGAGGCCCGCCACTCGGGAGATGTAGATAAGAGCAAAGCGCTTTTGGCAGATCTCTTCAAACTCCTTGGCAACAGCGTCTACAGGAAGCTCATTGAGGCCCTACAACGTCATAGCGACACCAGCTTCATGAATGATGAGCGCGTGGTAGACAAGACACTGCGCAGTGCATGGTTCGAAGATCTCGAGGAGAGCAGTGAGTTATATGAGCTCCACAGTCGCAAGCCGAATCACAATTTGAAGGCCCTTTCCAGGTGGGGATAGCCGTTTATGAGCTCGCGAAGGAGCAAATACTGGAGTTCTACTATGACTTCCTCGATCGCTACGTAGCTCATGACAGCATTGAGCACCTGCAGATGGACACTGACTCCACGAATATCACTATAGCAGGCTCCAACCTCGACGACGCCATTCGCCCTTTGATGCGAGCAGAGTACCAGGCTCATACGCGGGACTGGCTTGCTAGGGACAACTTGTCTGGACAGAGTCCGGGAGTGTTCAAGCTCGAGTTCGACGGCTCTCGTGGCATCGTTCTCTGCTCTAAATGCTACTACGTGGAGAGAGCAGCAGCAAGTAAGTGCTCAGCTAAGGGAATGTCAAAGTGGCAGAATGAGGTCTCTTGGCAAAGGTTCTACAGCGCCCTACATGGCGGGGTGGACAGAGTTAATGGTGATGTATGCGCTGGAAATAATTGGACTCCCCGATTACTAAGATAAGCACTGTGTGCTGCCAGATGGGGTCCATACCAAACCCACCGAGTATCATGTTAGCACCCTAGGGGGTGGTAGCTGTGTGTCTTCAGGGACAAGCTGAAGCTCTTCTACGACAAATGGTCACCTAAGCACCCATGCTGGTGTGCCAGGTAGTACACTGTAGGCCGCCCCTCCGCCTCCACATACCTGTCAAGCCTGTGAACATCTATCAACCAGTTAGGATATTTTGCACGCCGTCGACCACCTTCCAGCTCACCAGGCTCATGCAGATACCGAACCAGAGCATCAGGTGCTAGGCACTCCTCTCCCTTGTTCGCTCCTCTAGAGCTGTGACCAGCAGAGTGTCGGATAGCCTCTACCGGCTTCTTTGTGATTAGGCTAGTAAGCTCGGCATTGGATCTCTCCACCACAGCAGGCAGCCCTCTCACACATACTCTAGAACATTCACTCAGCCTGGCCATATCCTGGGCGTAATGGTGTGGGAACAGTCTCTCTGCCAGTGTCTGATTCCACCACTCAATGATAGCCTGGGCACGGTGATGCCCTACATCGCCTCGCCTAAATGCCACACCATGTTTCCGCATGAGGGCTGCAGTCTCCCCTCTGACCTCCTTACCCGCATCCACCTGCAACAATTCCGGCCACTGGAGGTGAGTTTCCGAAGCCTCGTAGACACCCTGGAATGCCTGGCCCACCTGGCTAGCTGACTTGTCTGTGAGCGGTTCTGCCGCCTTGTACCTGCCGGCGGCATCGACGATGGTGAGGACATACTTGTAGGTCTTACGACCAACTAAGTCGTGTGGAAGGAATAGAACATCTGCCCGGTGAACTCTGATCAGGATGGTTTCCTCGAAATGGGCATGCCTGATGTGCCGTGGACGAGGTCTGTATATCTGCCACATCGCCTGGCGGCTGAACCACTGGCTAACTGTCTCCATTGTGATGTCGTGGCCCTCACGACGTGCAGCCTCGAGTAGTTGAGGGGGGGTTACCCCAGGCTGATAGTAGAGTTCCTCAAGAAATATGGTTGATAAACTCCCGAATTTCATCACTGACGTCCACTCCCATCCTGTCACGCACGGCCTAGGTGAACTCTAAACAGACAAACAGACAGTCGTCATTCATTCGACCGTCACTGAAGACCTCCTCAAACACCTACGTACACTTTGCTGGATCGTCACTGAACAGTAGTTTATCGACCAACCCTCGGAAGTTAGGGGAGTTGACCAGGTCGTACAGAGACACCATCCGTATATAGTACGGCTTAAATGTCCGATGGCCCAGTTGACCGTGAGCGCTATGGCAACGTACGGTAGCCAAGGGGCTGCGACTCCGAAGAACGTACCTACCCCTGAGGCGATGGCTGGTATGGCTTCAGAAATCTTCTCCACCCCATGGAGAGCATTGTTGGCGATCTTGCGGGCCATCTCGCCAGCCTTCATTGTGAACAGAGCGACCAGAGCCCCACCTGCTGCCAGCGGACCAATAGAACCTTTTACGTAAGGGCAATAGATTCCTTTCGCTCTGTGTACTAGCTTGTGGGATTCATTCTCTACATCATCATACTTACCCACGCTCTCCTCTTAATCGTAGTCGTCTGCATCATAATCATCCTCCTCATCATCCTCCTCATCATAATCCTCTTCATAGTCTTCGTCATCTATATCCTCGACTGGATCAGCCTCTGGTTCATACATCGCTCTGGGGATCCGTCGCTGGGGCAGTTATATAGTGGCTTTATACTGTAGTCTATAGCATGGTCTCCGCTATCTTGAATGCGGGCATGTTTGTCCTAGTGAACAGGGGACAAGAAGGCGGCAGAGGTCGAGCATGAGTGTCATATCCCGACTAGCGATGGAGAAGCTGTCTAAAGAGCAGTTTGAGTACAGCAAAGCACTGGAGCATATGCGCCAGAGGGATGCACGCTGACGACAACTCCGAGCTCAGGCCAACCAGAGCCTCAAAGAGGCAGATGAGAGTCTCGATGAGTACTACGAGGCTGTACAGATAGCTGAGCCAACGCTCGACTATGAAGCATCGACAGGTCAGAAGACAGCAGGCCTTATAGTAGTGGTGGCAGCTGCAGCAGTGACGACATGAGTCGTGCTCTATGCACGCTCAAGCTGAATACCTGATGTGTTCGACACATATACCTTAGCATAGCCAAATTAAAGTACCATCATACCTAATGAGCGAGTTCCAGCTATGAGGGTTCCAATGTTGAAGCTGAGCCGGTTGCCCTGATTAGGTGAGGTGATCCTGCCCCCGAAGTGGCGATGGCCCTCGGGTGCTGACTCGGGGTCATCGCTTCCACTGGTTAGGCGCAGAAGTCCATATGAGTTAGTTTTCTGTCTGTAGAGTTGGCAATCAGCCAGCTCGTGTACCTCACCCAGAACATTGGCCCCAGCACGAACAAGCTTGAAGTCATCTAGCGTATCCACCTGCTGGATGGCCCCTCCCTTCTGAACCAGGACCGCAACAGTGACACAGTCCGATGCACCACAATGCAATGTCAGCTTTACCCGTTGGTTAGCCGTGGCTTGGACCTGCTGGTGTTCTCGTTCCACATGCACGATCCACTGTTGAAACCCGTTTGCTTCAGCTCCTGGTAATTCTCATCATGCCAGACATGAAGACGTGGAGCATTCATCTTCGCATCTGCCAGCTGCTCAGTGTACACCCGGAGGAACAGCCTATCCTGCCTGGCATTCACGTGTGTGTTCTCGAGGAGTGTTAAGAGTGGAACTGCCACAAGCTTCTTGACACCTGCTCATAGTTCGAATTACGTGAACCCCTCATTGCACCCCCAGCGTAGTACCCCTTTCCCTTCGCATAGAAGGTAGGCCCACGAGCCAGCGGACCTAGGACTCAGTACTCATCGTTCACATAGGTGGTGTCCATGGTGCTGTTGCTCTGCATGATCTCCAACCTGTTCAGAAGTTGCGGGAGCTCTACCGTCCGTTCTTTTGTGCTCTGAAGCTTAAACTCGAGTGACATGCTCTTGATCTTGTGGATCTGTGCCGAGATTGCAAAGTCAATGTACTTCCCAGCAGCGGAAAATGGGTTCTCATCGTGTATACTGTGTCGAATGACCGTCAGGCAGTCCATCCGAGGATCAGTGCGGTACGATGTCGTGGGTTCAATGGCCCCCATCTGGATGTTGCACATACTGTGCATGTTTAAGTTCTGTGTATATAGAGGTTTTAAACCGGCTGCAATGTTTGGCAAAGTTATCCACCAGATTGTCTATAGGCAACAGGACAAGTCGGCACGACAGTCAGCACAACAGCCATGGCGTGCACTGTCCCACTGTGACAGGGTCCGAGGACTGCTTCGTGACATCAACATTACCCAAGAGTGAGCCAAGGTCAAACCTCCGTCTGATGCGGAGATACTGGCCGCCATAGAGGAAGGAGCGCCAGCTCGTAGTACAAAAGAACTCCCGACTCGGATACTCTACCGGAAGTTTGACAGCACTCAGGGCAGGACACTCCTACCTGAGGCCCCAACCAACAGTCCTGTGATTCTAGCTCTCCAAAGGGGGAGGATCGACACCACAGATCTACTAACGGTCGGGAAGTGGGCTGATGTATTTATGCTCCATAGCCAGGAAGAGCGAGAGTGGCTGGATAGAATCCAGTCTGGAGCAAATATATACCTCAGGGATGCGAGCAGTGACGATGTAGCAGAAGGTACTCAGGAGGGGAAGGCTGTTGGCCATAAGGAGGCTGTTGAGAACATCTTCAATGCAAAATTGTGCTGGAGAGTGGACAGTGATCTGGATGCATTTGTGAAATTACCAGAAAAGAACTGGAAGGAATTCCTCATCAACCCCCTAGCAAGAAGGGGAATGCTAAAGCCTCATGGGGAAGGTGGGTCTACCGTCAGATTCACCAGATTAACACAATCCCAGAAGATGACCCTCAGTGGGAAGAGGTCCAGTGAAAGTATCATCTTAAGAAGAAGCCACAGGCTTCTGCCAAAACTGCCGAAGTAGCAGCGGAGACCGTGGACGAAGTAGCTTCTGCCAAAACTGCCAAAGTAGCAGCTCAGATCGCGGACGAAGTAGCTTCTGCCAAAACTGCCAAAGTAGCAGTGGAGACTGTGGACGCAGGTCCTCATGCAGTGCAGACCGCGGACGAAGTAGCGGGGACCGTGGACGAAGATTCTGATGAAGGAAAACAAGTTACAGCGGAGACCGCCACAGTCTCTGCTCAGTCTGGCAGCGATGACCCGTAGAGCAGGCTAGTTTCCTGGCTGGATTCAGCTTGTAGGTGAAGGTCTGCGCCGTTTCCAAAGATGGCTTGAGGTGTGACAGCTCACCTATCTCCTTGTTGCTGAGGATGAATCGGTACAGCTCAGCTGCCCTCTGTACACCTGCGATAAAGTCCCATTTGGTCTCCTTGAGGGTTAGGCTGTCGTATATGGTCTCGAGCAGGGCACGTCCACACTTGAAGCTGAAATATAGCAACCGGGCATTGTGGCGGATGTCCGGTGAGATCTCCCGGGTCTACATCTGAAAGAGGATGAAGACAGTTATCTCATGTGTGCGGGATGCGCCTGATGTTGTTGCTCAGGAAGGTGACTGTCCAATGGTCCATTGCAGGGCCAGCGATAACTAGAACAAGTGGTTCTGTCAGTCGGGCTGCCAGCAGCTTCCCCATCAGTGCATGCATGTTCTGCGTCTTGGTGATTGAACCATTGTACCATTGATCAGTACTGTCAATTGCCTCAGCAGCGGAGTCAGACACCAGACAGATGTTTTGCGAGTGTAGATGTTCGGCCAGGAGAGCCCGCATCAAGATGTTTTTCCCGTGTCCTGACGGGGCAATGATCAGCACCACCTGGCCAGCATCGGCCAGCCTACTGTCGAATGGTACAGACATGCGTGCGGAGGATGGTTAGCACTTGGTCGGCGGTAGCCTCGTCTATAGCTGGGAGACTAAACGGCAGTACTTCCTGCACCAGCTCTTTCGTCTGCAGAGCGACGAATCCTGCACATCCAGCGGATACGACGGATGCAATGGAGGTGTCAAGCATGAAATGCCAGCAGCAGCTGAGAAGATAGCGTAGAGGGCCTGTGTCAGCACCCACAGTGTCTAGTACATCCAGTATCTGTATGATACATGCACGGGAAGCCATGACTATTCTGTGGTCTTAAACCTGCATACACACGTAGGCTTTGCCCTATACACGGGCCGAGGTAGTTCACCCCATCGAGAAACCGTGCCTCAGGTGTTATGAGGAACATGGTCTGACTAGCCTTCTTGGCGACTTTCACTGTACCTGTATATATATATATATATATATATATATATATATATATATATATATATATATATATATATATATATATATATATATATATATATATATATATATATATATATATATTTATTTTTTTTTTTTTTTGTTTCATGACACTATTACTCTATAAATGGCAAACCCAAGAACCCTGACTTCTTCAACTCTGGTAGGCAGAGGCTGGTGGTAGCACCTGTTTGGTCGTCGACAGTGATACTGCTCAGGCTGAGGGTGTCTATCTTGAGATTCTCTCCATCCTGGATGAATGAGCTCCATGGTTTCAGGAGATCCTTATCCAGGTCTTGTGCAAAGGACTAAACCATAACCTTGATGGCTCCAGCTCATCAACTCCGAGCATACCTTGCATCGTCGCCCTCTCCTTAATACCCAGCCCCTTGTATACAGTCTTGGCTTTGTTAATGGCCAATTGTCCTACCGTATCTGTGTTCCCGATGAGATGTCAGGCTGGGATGGTACCTCAGCTCTCCCGCGGGTCTCACTTCTCATCGAAATCTAGAAAGGAGATAGGGGCAACAGTGTCCTCTGAACCAAGGCGTGCCTCGCCCAAATGAGCAAGATAGCCTAGCTCTTTGCTTTCTAGGTCTGTGAGTGATAGAGTCATAGTCATATATGGGGGAATAGGTAGCAGTGCTAAGGGTACTGGCCCTCCCTGCAGGGGCACACCTTGTGGGCAGTCCACCATTCCCAGGCATTGGCGATCATCAGTCCGCCTGCTCGACCATGGGCTACACACCGCCCTCTGGCACGTCATGCCTCATATGCTGCAGGCATCTCGTGATCAATATCTCACTATTCAGAGGGGTTAAACGTAGGCGACGATGATCTCAGCCATTGCACTCGTTGCTAGTCCTAGAACCGCAGCCTCCATTAGTGTAACACGTTCACCCATGATCTTGGCGGCAACAGTGTAGGAGGCCCCACTGACGGCGATCTTTGGAATGTGGTGAGTTATTCCCATACAGTGCCCGGCCACCCCACTCATTCTGTAGCGAGGACACCCGCAGTGGTGGCAGGAAGAACCCCATTTCCACCTGTCATCTTCACCATGGCCGCATCCGCAGCCACGTTACAGGTGACATGGACTGCCAGAGGTTTTGCTTTGGTAAGTAACTTCTGTGTCTTCGTTCGCAGCAGGTTCTCTACCTTCTGAAGACTCGCCTGGCTCTCGGGCAGTTGCTTCACGATCTGTACCATTGACGTCATTGCTTAAACACTGAGTATACAATGCAGTTGAACGTCTGCATCCCCTGACGAGAGAGCTAATACGATCTTCCCAGTCTGCGTTTGCCAGGTGGCTGGGTTGGTATTCAGGAATATTCATCTCTCTATTGAAACATCTTAAACATATCCGGGCTCACGCTATGCAAGAAGTACTATGATGTCTTCTGGAGGGGGTTGAAGGACCACAAGAAGAAGACACCAGATGAGCTCGCTCAGCTCTCTGGTGCTGAGCTGACAGAGGAGCTGACAGCAGTGAAGCCCTATCTAGGAGTTGGCAAGGGAGAGATCCTCATCCTCGAATACCTTATCATGGGCGGTAGTATCGTCGAGCAGCTCCTGCGAACTAAATGCGTCTACAAGAATCGGGAGGATCTGTCGTATGTGTTCCAGCAGTTGAAGACCGCCATGGCCCCTCCGGACTCAGAGCTGAACAAGGCTCTGCGATACTACCAGCTGGAAAACGGATGTGCTGCCGAATGCCCCAGCCCTTGGATGTGCATGTTGGCAGCGGGTATAGGGGCTGTAGGGCATGCCAATCTGGTTCAGTGTCTCACCGTGGTCCCCACTGATACTGTAGAGAGTCAGGATAGTATTATAGCTGATTTACTAGCGGCGGAGTAGGATGATCCAGCGCGCCATGATAGCTAGGCCTGACACCACACGTAAAGCTACCAAGGGATGCGGTGTCATGTCGACTGGCTGCAGTGTCAGGGCACCTGGAGCTGCCATGTCGACTGGCTGCAGTGTCAGGTTCGGATCGACTGTATGCTTCATACTACGCGTAGGTGAGTTCATGGCAGTGTTGAGGCCGAAGTGGACACCAGGGGAACTCCCCTCGACTGTCATGTTGTTATAGCCCCTGACTTGGAGGTCCTCGATGTTCACGATCATGTTGCTCGGAATCAACCGTAGGTGTTGCGAAATAGCAAAGTCAAGTTTGCGATGGGCCTGCTGGAACTTAGCAATAAGACTACAGGTGTCTGCCACGATGATCATATCCTCAATGAGACTGATGAACATGGCCTGGACCTCTGCACCGCTGACACCATCTATGGAATGCCACAGCTGGGTCTGTGCGGTAAGTAGGCAGTAGCACAATGCTTCCAGGGACTGGTTGATCCAAACGATCCCTGCTGGTGCGAGGCCTGAGGTGGTGTGTGAGACAAAGTACTTCCACACATCTGGATAGTCCTGCCGAAAGCTAGGGATGCGCATATTTTGCACCAGCGCTCCAGGGTCGGAGTCTGGATAGAACGAGAATGTGGCTGTCTTCTGACAGCCTACTCGTCAGGGGGTTCGATAGGGGAATCCTGAGTAGTCACGTCTCGGGTCACCGTACATAACCCCTAGACCACTGTTGTCACCACCGTGCCACCGATGGTCTGGGTGTTCTGAACTCTCTCTGTAGTCTGCTGGCTGGTGATACACTATGACTGTTGGGCTGTGTGTCGAAGGCGTTTGTATCAGGGAGGCTTGCACCCAGCTTATGGAGGATTCATCGCACCGTGAAGTACACGTGGACCTGAGACAGCTGGCGATGAGCACAGCTTCAGGAGTACCAGAATAGGAGTGAAGCAGGGTGTAACTTACTCCACATCCTGCCATGGCACACCACATGGCACAGTTCAACTGCTGATTCCAGTATGAGAGGCTTGGAGCAGCCATCCAAGTATGAGCTTGCATCGCATGCCTGATTGTGATGGGTTGGTTGGTCAGCAGTCGTGGGTTGACGGAGAAGCTGGTTCGGGACAATATATCCACTGTGATGGAGAACGGTGTTAGCTCTGGTATATCATCCAGTAGACCTCTCAGGCCAATCAAGGTTGTACCCAGGTGTGGCAGCTGGCTCTGGATGAATGTCGTGAGGTTCAGTGGGAAGGCCATCTTTCCCGGTGTTCTTAAAGCTAACATACAGGCAGCACACTATTTGTAGTCGTCTGGACTCCAGAGACTAGTGTGGCGATTTCGCCGTAACATCTCGTTATTTAACTCCTCCATATCAACCCGCCCACTGGAGCCTTTGAGGTATTGTTGTCGGACTTTAGGTTTCTCCATGTGGTACAGGGATTGGCCTTCAATATATGGCAGTACTCTTCATCGGTGACCTGGCCATCCTCGAGAGCTTTGCTGACAGACTCGTTGATAGTCCGCCTGCTCGATAGCATACTCTGTGCCTGTGCCACATATTTAGCATGCTTCTCCAGTCTCCTTGTGATCTGCTGCTGCCCCACACCCAAGCCCGTGGCCAAGACAGTGGTGGCTAGTGTCACACCACCCAGCGCGATGGCGACGATGGCCCACACCCCTGTAGCGAGAGTGGCCACAGCTGCCACCCCAGCGCTGGCTCCAATCACACCCACAGCAGTGGTTGCATGCGCGAGGACGTTGTAGGCTGTCTTATATCGCCTGCGTGTTCTGCTGTACTTTTCTGCCTCATGGCCGAGACTCTGTCTGATCGTATCTATCTGCTGGAGTCGCCAGCCGTGGATGGTACCGTCCTCGTCAGCCGTCAGGGAGGGGTATACTTCTTGTTGTTTCCACCATTTTGCCCCAGTATACATGGAGATTAAACCTGCATCACCTGCAGAATCTGCTCATGAGTCATACAAAGGTACATTTTGGAGAGCTGGCGAACCGTGCCAGCTTGCTGGTTTCGTGATAGACGTCTCTTAGACAGTGGTCATCCAGTACTATGTCGGGTGCCAGTAGCTTTCTGAGATGTGACATCTGGAACTTCACCTTATGACCAAGATACTAGGTCCGCCGCTGGATGGCTTTCTTGGTCGTACATTTCTGCGCCATCTCTTCTTCCTACTGTATAACATCTTGCTCATCCTCGTCTGTGAAGACACCTGACTCATCGTCGTATGTGAAGACATTTGGCTCATCGTCCCACTTACTCTCTGGCTCATCCTCGTCCGCGGTCTCAGCTGCATCGTCTGCGGTCTCCGCTACATCTGGCTCATCATCATATGTGAAGACATCGTCCCGCTTACTCTCCTCAGGGGGGGGGGCCTGCCAGTATCGGGAACCTTCACTGTTCCTTCGCCTCCTTGCAAGGCTCGCGTTCTGTTGATACCAGCTCCCCCTCTATAGTCACTCTCCTTCATGTTGCAGTGCGAGCATCTGTTCGTTTAAGGCCGTTATCTGTGCATTGGTCATGAACGGGCAACCCTGTAGCTGGCTCTTCATCATCTCGGCAAAGGTCAGATATTCCCGGTGTGATATCATGTTGTCGTCAGCTCAATGAGTAATAAGAGTGTACACTCTAAATGGCCGTCCGATATCCCATCCGTGCTGGCATATATGTTAATGGATGGGCTGTCAAACAGGTGATTTACAGGTGTGAACAGGCTAGGACTGATAGCTTTCCATAGGTTGCTGTTGGCACCTGGGAGATACTCTATCACGTCCTGGCCGACTTCTACCAGTGAGCTGGAGGTTGATGTAGCACATCGGCGTGTATGTATGTTGTGCCCCGCTGGGGCACCGCGAAGAGGACCCATTCTACACGGTACTGTACCACCCATCTCCCCTCTAGGGAGGGTGAGATTACGTTCTCACCACCGGAGAGCAGCAGTTGGACAATCGGCAGGGTTATATGTCTTGTTTAACCCCCTCATATAGCATACTATGGAACCCATATTTGCTCACTCGACTGGTCTTGCTGACCTGGCAGATATGTACGCAGTTGATGCTGCCAAGGTAGAAGAGAGCGATGGCAAGTCATTCACCCTACAGTACAAAGCAAGCTCAAAGGCATTCTCCCTCCACCCCATTTGTGGTGATGGGGTGGAGCTGCTCACAGACCTCAAGGTTGTGATGAAGGAGCGCCTGGGTCGCAACATAGATTGCCACAAGATCGTGTTTCGGTACGATTGCCCGAAGAGGAAGTACATCCTCGAGCCATTGATTGAGCTCTCGGATACAGAGGTGGCAGACATCAACACCCTACATAATGACCTTAGCGTTCATCTGGTCAAACCCTATTCGAGCGATGCCCCGCCGATGGCCCATGGTGGCCTGCTATTGACCCTGACAAAAAACCTGCAGTTCATATTTGAGAAGAATGAAGTGTGGTACCGCGCTAGACCTGTGGATGACTGGCAAACACGATTGCCCCTATATAGGCCTCCCGCAGTCATTGACATAGCGGTTACTCCCCTCACCACTGTTGTGAATAAGGATGCAACAGTTCGAAAGCTCTAGAATCGGGGATCATCCTTCCTCACCTACATAGGTGAAGGTGTCTCCCTGACGAGGGTGGGTCACCAGATCGGGGTTACCGGTGGAAAGCTCCTGCTGTGTTGTCAATTCGATGGACCAGACGACGCTGTTTACCTCCAGGAGGGCACCCTGTGGGTAGATGGTGTTTCACATGTCTCCACGGTCAAGGGTGCTGTTAAACTGTTTCAACGAGTCGGACTCACTAGTCCGCAAATGACTCATATAGTCCTAGAGCTACGTTTTATAGCCGGCGGCAGAATGAAGCAGCTAGCCCCTGCCCCTGAGGGGATGAAGATCACTATCGATCCGGATGGAACAGGGCTCGATCTGGCACAGATATTTCTCGAGGGGTTCACTCTGTTCAGTTTAACTCTTCATATATAGACATGATTCTCATCATACTGCTTGTGCTGGTGTCTACAGCATTGGCACAGGGCGCTGAGACTGCCATGATATTGGATGCCAAGTGGGCCCACTTCCCGGATGACCCCCCCCCATTACTCTCCTTGGGTCGACCCCTTGCAGAGGAACATTTTCGACCGCTTTCAGCCAAGTAAAGAGATCGAGTCTGACTGCCACTTCTATTCGGTGGAGAGGGTAGGCCGTGGCTGTCTGCTGGAGCCCCCTGCTCCGCACCAGATTATCTGCGTAACATGTGAACATGCCAGAGTCTGCCGTGGTTCACATGCTAATCCTTTTAGCCTCCTCCCAGGTAAGCGTTGTCAAGGTAGATGGATGCTCCCTATGGTGGTCCCATCATGTCGATGTGATTCTGGCAGAAACTACGTGTTTGTTTGACCCTAAACAGAATAGAGGGAGAGAGAGAGAGAGAGAGAGAGAGAGAGAGAGAGAGAGAGAGAGAGAGAGAGATAATGTAGAGAGAGAGAGAGAGTCCGGCGCTGTGGTTGATGGCTATCAGTGGTGTATATCACTGTGGACGCTCGTCTCTAAATGAGCGTTCAGCCCCTGGTAGTAGCAATTTGATACTACCTCCCTGGCAGCCGTTCGGCGATTCGTCGTGGCCCCCGTCTCAAAAACCTATGCCCCAGAGATTGAGGGGCGGTTGGGGCTCATTTGTATAAATGGAAATCCAGTTGAGGGAGGTGGGGGCTCATTTGTCTACATGGAAATCCAGGTGAGGGAGGTGGTATCATTTTAATTCCGACACTACTACTGATGCTTAAAATCGAGTTCAACCTGCGTAAACAAGCAGGCGGAACTTAGAGATAAATGGGTGGGGTATAAGTAGAACTAACACACACACACCCCTCCTCACCAACATCTCCTATTTGAGAACACGTCATCGATCATATGCATTGCACATTCTACGTCCTTGGCATAAATGCACTCCATCCGTGTATTCACTAACATGCTAAGAAAAATACGAGTGGCACGCTCTGGGTGGCATAACCAAACTTTGGACAATTACGAGAGTGTGTTTATTATTTTCCTTGCATGTCAATAAACTAATATTGGTGCCACGATTTATGTCACGGTTTCATGAAACAACCTTGACATCTGAAACAGAAATCGTGTGGGGAATTCTAATGGTGTTGTTAATTGTGCTATAGTAGCCGCCCCCGTGACAATATGCTGTTTATTTGATTGGCAATTCTAGGGCATATTAGCGGGCAGATTCCTGGTACTCTCCTTGCCCTGAATCTGCCATTCACATGTCCAAAGTGTCCATCTATCAGAAGGCGTTATATGACGTCATGATCAGCTAAGTGACGTGTTGATGACGTCATACTCATTACGCCATAAGTTGTTTTATTGGCCAGTTTTTTAACTCGTAATTGTCTGACACGTTGTACGAATTGTATCTCTCTAATATTTAATAAATATGCTGTTGAATATTTTGAAACTAATTTGACTGGACGCTGTTGCGTCCATACATAGGCAGCAACAACGCCCAGTCAAATTAGTGTTTACAAATAGCCAATAGCTTACATGTATAGTTGTCTGGAAATTGATAGGCAATGAGCTCAGAGATCGATCGATCTCATCACGAGCGAGGTGTGGGTGGAGCTTTGCTAGAGATGGGTGGGGCATGGCTACAAATGGAAAGGCCCGTTAGACACCGCCATGCACGGTATCACTCTAACTTGTCCTGGCGTTCATTATTTCAGGACCACTGCAGTCAAATACAAATCAGAACTCGAATTGAAGCCAATATTATCGACGACCTAAGAGTGGCCTTAAATGGGTTATAATTTCATACGCCATGTCAGTTACCAGGGTAAATGTGTTTCGTCTGTGCGATTGAATGACACTTCATGAATACAGGTGGTCGAGATATCATATGTCCAACAGATCTTGCGGCCGCTTGAGCCCTCGATATTTCGACATATCGACATTTGAAATTTCTTTCGCTGAAAGTTCTTGATGACTTAGAATACGTTTAATTAAAACATCAACTTTTTGACCGTATAATGGGTGTCGTCGATCGTTATTGTTCTTCACCGCGGAATGATTATTTAACCAATCAAAAACGCCCCATATATACCGCTATTGTTTGGAGAACAATGGCGGCCGTATGTGTACACATTCTTGAGAACAATGGCGACCGTATGCACACACATTTTTTAGAACATTGGCGGCTATAACCACACACTTGAGAGATTCTAGAACACTGTCGAAGCGCCTGGATCAATAGTGCAGTTCCTTTATTCTGTAAATGTTAACCCTTTAAAGTTGTGTATTTTACGTTTTAATATAGCTGCGCAACCCCCCCCCCCCATCCGTGGCACCATGGTATGTAAGGTAAAAATACTAGATTTTAAGAGGAGGACTGATAATAGGATGTAAAAAAATAGAGTTTAAGAGGTGGTCTGGTAAGGGAGGTCATAGGAGGAGGAGGGAGGAGACTGAGGAGGAATGCTATGGCGGCCGGCCTCTGCCTGGCGCTGTTCTCTGCGCGTATTTAAGCGCGCCTGTTTAGTTCGCTATCGATAGAATATCTACCACTTTTGACGGATCAGAATGTGTGCTTGTGTAAGCATGTGTGAAGCGTGTTGTTGTGTGTAAAAACTGTATTACATTATTTTAGTTTTTGAACAGATAAAGAGTTCGAATGATCTGTGGGCCCTGAACAGGGCCGTGTTTTGAGATAGGTCTCAGTCTTCGCAGATCCACACAGACATGGTTGTCAGTTTGGTAACACACTGCGTCATGTTTGCTTTTTGTATATCAGTCGGAGTATCACCGATAACAGGACAGCCATGCGGATACTGTTTGATTGGTAATAGACAATAGCCCTCCTTGCATGTGTACACCATCTCTTTAGGTTCTGTTTTCTTGATCATACGCCTACAGACCTTCTCGTGTTTCAACCGCCGGCGTATGGTATCGCGGATGTCGATGGAACACCAACGACATCGCACATACCCAGTGTCTGATCCGTCAAAGTTTGTACTGCTGGACATTTTAGCCGAATGTACATTAACAGATACATTTATACTCCATCGCTCTTCTACAAAAAATATATGGAATATCACTTGAGATGACTATCGACCTATCAAAAACTGTCGCGTACTGGCCTCCATATAATGACACATACATGCAGGCGGAAATATTGGATATAAACAACTCAGATTTTACCACTTTCTAATACAGACCTAGCATGATCAAACTTGAGTTTTCCACCACTACGGGGTTCGAAGGAAACCATTTTCAAAACCCTATCTATCTATTCAACAGAAAATGTAGGTTTTTCTGTCACAAATGGATAGTAAACGTGAATTCAGTAATATTCACATGGGCCTAAAATACAGATGTATGGTCAAGACATATTCTGACACACGCAATGTCATATACTTACTCACATGGACATAATGTCACTAACCGTTTGTGGCGGAAACCAAACGTGAATTCCACATATGGACGGAAGAATATCGAAGGGATATTAAAAACACATATACACTCCTGTTGCTCAACATTTTAATTTGCCCAATCATAGTGGACAGAGGGTGCCCTTTAAAATTATACATGTTCTTCCTCATACCCTGAGGATCTCAACAAAAACCTATGTTGAAAATAACAAATGAAGTATGGGATACACCCACCCCACACGCCAGATCTCATAGGGACCAACGATGTAGATTGGTGATTCCAAAATCCGAGTTGTTTTTATGCTAATTCGAATCACCATGCTCACCTGTCATGGTAACCCTTCTATGACGTCTTAATAAACGTCATCAAATGATGTCACACTGACTACTACGTCGGCTCCTTTTACGTCAATTGAAATCAGTTAGCCAACATTGTATGACTTACCTGTACAGGTATATACAAATGCTGCCATTGCAACACACAGTTTGCCCAATGCGTAAGGCTAAGCAGACATATTCGAATCTACACATTTGATCCGAATTGCTCTTAATGGACAACTAAATCCAAATTTCATTTTCTCTGATGAGTATAACTAAACAAAGTACGAAACACTATAAATCTGAATCACTCCACTTAAGTTTATTCTATAACAATAGAAACCTATGTCCACCAAATGCGAATTATACAACCAAAACCCGAAATATTGGGACTCCTCAAGCCACACGAATGTTGTCTCAGTCAGATTGACAACTAATCAACATTGAGAAAAATTTCCGGTTACATTTGTAGTTTTTGACGGCTACACCAGCCCTCAGAAGCAACAATCAAAACGTTAATGGTTACCTGAAAAGATATCTAACGGTTACACTAATCCAAGAATCTAAAAATCTGGTTACACAAAAAATATTTCCGGTTACAACAATCAAAAATCCGGTTACACAAAACACAATTCCGGTTACAAAATGAAATTTCCGGTTACAAATTCAACATTTCCGATTGCAAAGTAGAAAATCCGGTTACACGTAACCGGATTTTTCTCATTCCGGTTACACACAAGGAGCAACTGTAACCGGGACCGAAAGTATAAAAGCAAGTGCAGAACAAAGCACTGACATTCGGATTTCGATCCAACTGATCCAGCGTAAGAAAACCATGAGAAGAGTTCCTGACCAGTTGAACTACTGAAAATATTGGATATGTTCACTGGCTAGACGCGACGGATCCGTGTGTTAAATGGTTAACGCGCATACAATATGTGGGTGTTAAAAAGTATTCAGGGAAATATGTTTTCTCTGACCACCTCGTTATTGTGCATAATGCATCTATGATTCGCTTTTAATCCTTCAATTTGTATGCAAACACGTTAACCTTCATCTAAAACCCTCACACATGAAACTAAGTGGCTTCCTACCAGTCATTAACATTTTTTTTAAACCTAAAGCAACGTACATCTCTATGCGGGTAACACATAGGTAAACCAAGCGATGTTGTGTGTATAATATTATATAGATACTAATCATGCATCTCGTATTTAAGGAGTGGTCGTTAAAGCGACAGTCATTTAATTATTAAATATTAAAAATCGTTATAAAAATGTTGGGAACAATGTTCACCATCGTCATCGTTGACGAATAATGACGAGTACCCTTGTATCGTTTAACGTATTAATTAGGTGGTCGTTGCGCTCCCTCGTGGTTGTAGTAAAAAGTATTTTGAAACTAAGCAGAAGTGTGGCTTCCTATGTCAAATTGTCGCATTGAACATCACTTTTTTAAGAGTGTGTGCGTATGAAGGCACTAGTGCAATTGTAGCTTCCTATGTCAAATTAGTATACAAAATATTCGCTCAAACTAACGCCGCACCAAGATTTATGTTTTGCAAAATCAGAAAATAACATTGTATGGCTTTTGAAAGTTATATGGTATTAAATTGTGACATTTGACCCTATCTCGACCAAACAGGATTTAGATCAATCGCCACTATCGTCCACCTGCATGAACAGTAACGCTCAGATGTACATTTAGAACACTAGTGCATCCCACTTATGAACACTAGCCTACAGCCATCACTAGTTCTGATTTGTGTTGTATGACGTCGTGGATTAGGAGCATCACCAATGTATGTTAAACGAATGATAGCACCATAATAGCATTGCCTTTAATTAATATATTGACATAATATGACAGTATTCGTAAACATATCGCTGTATCGCAATTTGATGCAGTACCAACATTTAGTCACTAAAGAGTAAAGTACTGATTTGTATGCTTCTGCTAAGACGACGGTTTAAAGTTGTTTGTATAACATTGAGAAAACTATTTTCGAGGTTAGGAAAAGTTATTTTAAAAACTTTCAACTGGAATGACTGTGTCGATAATTTCTCTTGATATGAAAATGCTTTTAGCCATTAAAGGATGTTTTTTTTAGAATTCACATGTGAAATGACTTCCTTCATAATAACCCTCCCTGATACGCTTCGCCCATCCATAAATGTTCTTGAGATAAATACATGTCGAATGAAAACATATTTTATATCTAGATAGGTTTTTTAAAATTCAAATATGAAATGACTGCCTTCGTAATTATAGATTGAATACTGAATATACTTGAATATCGTATGCATATTTTTACTGAAAAACGTCATAATTATTTTACGTCGACGGTTTACATACCAATGAGAAAACTATTTTCGAGTCTAGGAAAGTTTATCTTTAAAAAAACTTACAACTGGAATGACTGGCTAAAACATATACCCAGTAGGCACATGACGTTGTTTCAACGTCGAATCCGTGTTGAAATCGCGTCGTGTGTGTCATGTGCATGTTGGGATATTACATTGGTTATGAGTATTATTGATGTGAAGTTGCATTAATCGATGTCTTTCTCATTCATAACTTTTGCTTAGTTATCGCTCGCATTTCAGAATTTATATTACCGCAAAACTACGTTGACAGTAAGTTGATGAGATCCACCATGAACTTACAGACAGATGGTTTCCAAAATATTAAAAAATATAAGGTTAACAGTTGGGCATCCGCGTTATTCCTCATAAAGTGTGCATTGGACCGCAGCAGACATTGTTCGTCCCATGCGTATATGTTCGTTATTGATCGAACAAACGCACGCCATACAGACAAATTAAGTGTGTCTATGTACGACATTGTGACACACATGTTATTATATATGCCATGGAATGAGGACATTTCTGGACACCCTTGTTTGTACGGTATTGTTCGCCAGGTGACGTTCACTCTGTGTGCAGCTGACCGTTATTGTCACTAATGAATACGGATCACATGCAAAAGATTAGCCATAGAATCATGAACAACTGAACATCGTAATCGTATAAAAATGTAATGTTAAAATGTATTCACTATATTTCAGCATGTCTGACAAAGAACGACAACAAATTAATGCGATTATAATTGCATTTTGGATACCGAGAACAGTGCCTCCAGTTATCCTTATACCCATACCGAGGTACATACCTAGATTCCTGGTTATGTCCCTGAGTGGTGCTTGCCGCCAATCCATTGACGTAGTCGTGGTTGATAATTGATATTAGGCGACATATATACAGAGTGCATGACAGACTGACGCACATGGGCTACGTTGATAACCGGTTCCGATCTCGAAATGAGACAACCGTGGCCCGGTAACATTCTCTCGTCGAATGGCTAAGTGTTATCATGACATGACTTTGACCCTCACATTAAACATTCGTGTGAACAGATGAGCGTGAACATAGACCTATTTTATATACAGACATTAATAATATATAAATAATCGTAGTCAGAATATTGTATATATAGAGTATATAGAATTATACATGATACAACGTGAAGTAGGCATAAACATCCCAGCCCCTAACCGCATATCCAATTTACACACCCTCGCATTGCACATGACATTATGTTTAAAACACCAAAAATAATATAGTTGACTAACCATTGTCTAGACATTGCGCCGCAGCCACCTACTACCATCACCACCACCATCACCACCATCACCACCATCACCATCCCTCTATCACCATCCCTCTATAACCACCAGCATCACTACCCAGTAAGCACCAACACCCACAACCAAGCATTAACCCCACCCCATCATCCACCACAACACCTATTTTCACTAACCGCCAACCCCACCGTCTCCACCACCAACATCATCAGCACTCCGATGTGTATATCGAGGGATGTGGGGGTGTGGGGGTGGCAGGGGGGGGGGGACCTGGCTGGGCAGCTACAATCATCAAATCAACACGCACATAAAGAACCAATGTTTTATTTGTATCCATATTTTTACATTGAAGAAAATATTACATATGATAAAACATATAGTTGCTGTAGCATAAACAAATAGTCAATGTTCTGGAGATCCATGTTATCAAAGACTGATTCCTTATGGATCAGTTCTATCACCAACAGACTTATCATCATTATCCTCAGCATCTAGATGGTTCCTTATGTACTTCTTGATCAGAAACTCTCTTTTTCGAAAAGCCGAGAAGACTGCTTCATCGTATGCGTACCCCTCGTCGATACAATCTTTAATTTCCCGACGAATTATTTTAATGAGTGTAGAGTTCTGTAATCTCGCTCCACTGGAACATTAGCTCTATACACTTTGTAACTAAAACATCAGCATATACGGAAATAGACACATTGCCTACACCATTTGGGTCTGAGTCCAGTTCACCATCCTCATCTTCTAAACCTGATTGTTCAGCGTCTAAGACCTGCTTAATATTTTGGAATATGGTAAATAGTTCCTCATTGCCTATGGCTTCTTTTTCATCTTCACCTTGATCTTCACTCTCAGACTCGGCTGAGTCATCACTGTCTTCACTCTCCAACTCCGCTGGCTCATCATCATTTTCACTCATCTTCTCAGTGATTTCTTCGTCTTCACTGTCTAGATTTTCGCTATCTTCATCGTTATGGAATCGGATCGTATGCCGCTTCAGGTCATTTGACCTATTAAAAGTTGAACCACATTCAAAACATTTATTTCTCGGCATATTGATTATAGGATAAATCTAGCAAGTATTCAAGCAACAAGGTTATTCAAAGAAATCTTACTGCCTAACTACTTTGCAGTTTCACATCCAACCACTTTGCGATGTTTAAACTGGAATGAGAAAAGGGACTGAATTTGTACGATGTATAGGATTATATGTACTGCGGCCACAAATCGGCAATATGTGCCCGCAAATCCACAACATGTGCCCGCAATCCACATCATGTGCCCGCAATCCGCAACATATGCCCGCAAATCCACAACATGCGAACCACATGCGTCCGCACATGTACGCATACATTTTGGCGTGTATGTATGTTCAGGCATGTACATATACTTGTTGCCATCCGCAACATGCACCCACAACTCCGCAACATGGGCCCGCAATCCACAACATGTGCCCACAATCCTCAACATGTGCCCGCAAATCCACAACATGAGCAGCGCATGCATCCACACATGTACGCATACATTTTGGCATGTATGTGTGTTCAGGCATGTACATATACTTGTTGACATCCGCAACATGCGCCCACAAATCTGCAACATGTGCCCGCAATCTGCAACATGCGCCCGAAAATCCACAACACGTGGACCGCATGCGTCCGCACATGTACGCATACATTTTGGCGTGCATGTGTGTTCAGGCATATACATATACTTGTTGCAATCCGCAACATGCGCCGCAAATCTGCATCATGCGCCCCCAATCCGCAACGTGCGGCCGCAAATCCACAACGTATGCCCACAAATCTGCAACATGCGCCCACAAATCCACAACATGTACCCACAAATCCGCAACATGCAACCACAATCCGCAACATGCGCCCACAAATCCGCAACAAGCGAACGCAACATATGGTGGTGGTTGGTGGTGGGAGCTGGTGCCAGTGGCACTGGTGGTGGTGAAGGTGGTGGGTGATGGTGTTGATGATGATGATGATGTGGTGGGTGGTTGGTGGGTGGTGTTTGCTGTCGCAATGTCTAGACAAATGGATAGCCAGCAGAGCCAATCATTCTGACGATACATTTTCAAAAATAGTCTTCTGGCACACGCATGCGCACAAGGGCGCATACCGTGGCATGCACCTACACACGCACAAGGGCCCAATATATAACTAGCGGTAGCACATATTAGTATATGTGCATACGAGCGTGACCTTTATTAAACCCTCATTAACATCCCCTCTCACACCTATATGACATTTTTTCAGACGCCGCGCTCTCACACATTCTGTCCACAATGTCTAGACAAATGGATAGCTGTCAGAGGCAATCATTCCGACGATAAATTTTCAAAAATATTCTTCTATAGGGCTGCAAGTATGAATATGAAGAAATTCGCTATGGGTTTGCGGGTGGGTCGGTGTTGGTGGTGGGGTTAATGCATGGTGTTAGGTGTAGGTGGTGGTGGCGGTGGTGGGTGTTGGTGATGGTGGTGGTGGTGGTGGTTGACGGTGGTGGGGGGGGGGTGTGTTTGCTGGCGCAATGTCTAGACAGGCATTCCAACGATAAATTAAAAAAAATTGTCTTCTCTTGGTCTACAAACATGAATATGAAGAAAATGAACATTTTCTTGAAGAAATTCGAGGGTTAAAGAGTTAATACAGTCTCTAGTGCTCATGTAATGGTGTAACATGAGGTGGTCGCTTAGGGCAGGACTGAATTATATAGTAAACACGTGGTTATAGCGTATCACCGCTCTGTAGCCAAAAAGGATATATTTATATTTGTAGTAAACGAACATCTATGATTACGCTACTACGCTTGTAATGTTGCTCTTAATCGTCAAATCTGTACGCGTTGGTAAACAACAATAGCTGTGGCGGGTGCACGCTTTATTATCGATTTTTTTAAACTCTCGGTGAGCGGGTGCACGCTTTATTATCGATTTTTTTAAAACTCTCGTCGAGGACATTGTGATATATCTTGCGGTTAGAACGCTTTAACATTCTTACATTGTTCCTTAGCAAATGGTATGTTTGTATCTCGATTACAGATTGAGCTCACGGCTATTCCCTACGTATGGATACATTAAAACCATACGCAACAAATAATCTTTTTATCATACCTACGCACGACATACAATTCCCTAAACGCGTGTCACCCTCAGACACATAATGACTACATTTTAATCGTCGTGCAACCACAACATCTAAAACGACTGACAGTATTGCAAATGCACTATTAAGTAGTTAAAAAACAATTTGCGCATAATGACGGTTAAGCCAACAGTCAAAACGTTTTCAAAATATTCAACAAAATAGTTTACTAATAAATTAACGTTAGCGACGTAACAGTCAAATTATTTTCAAAATATACATCAATATCGTACATTGACGTAATTCCTCACCCCTCCTCAACCTCAAACTCCCTCCTCCTCCTACGACCTCCCTTATCAAACCACCTCTTAAACTCTATTTTTTTACATCCTATTATCAATCCTCCTTAAAATCTATTATTTTTACCTTACATACCACGGTAGATAACCACTGAGGGGGGGGGGGGGGGGGCGCAGCTATGTTAACACGTAAAATACACAACTTTTAAGGGTTAACATTTACATAATAGAGGATCAGCAATATTGATTCAGCCGCTTCGACAGTGTTCTAGAATTTCTCAAGTGTGTGGTTATAGCCGCCATTGTTCTAAAAAATGTGTGTGTGCATACAGTCGCCATTGTTCTCTGGAATGTGTACACATACGGCCGCCATTGTTCTCCGAACAATAGTGATCATAAATTGAGCATTTTGATTGGTTAAAACAACATTCCTTGGTGAAGAACAATAGCGATCGACGACACCCATTACTTCTTGCATGGTTGCATTGACCCTAGTGCCAGTGCATGCGTGCGTGTGCGCGCGCGTTCGTTCGTGTATGCGTGCGCGCGTGCGTTCCTCGTTCGTATGTCCGAGCGTGCGTGCGTGAGTTAGTGCGCTCGTACATTCGTGCGTATGTGCGTGTATGCTGGCGTGCAATGACAAGTCACCCCACCTAGCAAAACCTCCTCAAACATTTGAGCCACGCGACACTTAGATGACCAACTATTATTTATGCACCATATGTTGCAATATTCTCCATCACAATATCGCGCAATATTAAGTGCTTCTTATTTAGGTGTTGGGTTGCATTCAAATTATTGAATGTTCCCAACCTATTTGACATACAAATGTTGCCGCGATGGGGTGGAAAATGCTCACTGCCATCTTAATTTCTCAATATAAATATTCTCTTCTGACCACGGAAGTGACGAATACACCTTAACAAATGTCATGGCCCGTAAATCGTCATGTAACGAAAATATGCATTTAACTAACGGTTCCCGTTTAATATGTACTGCGATAACTCGAGAAAATTGTATTAGACAAATCGCGTTCACCTATTCAAGAACAACGTGTCGAAAATGAATATATTTCTTGGAGTTCTCGGGCCTGATACTATCTGACTGGCGACTGCCAACGGTGATAGGTTCGGTTGACGGACTATCTCTCATCCAGACACACGAATCCTCAGGAAACGTCAACCCTTCCTGTTATTAATGTAGGCTTGGTCATAACAGAATCCCGGCATACCACCCAACGAAAGAATTGTATTTGACTAACTACTAAGCACGAAGCTTTAAGAATATGTTCGCTTACACGTAATTACGAACAATAAAGTACTGCGAGGACCGTTAATTTATACTAGTGCATACTAAATGATCGCTTTATGAACGACTCAGCGTGTGCGTTGTATATCTTACTAAGCCAATCGACTTTGATTAAACAATGCTTTTTTAACCATTTCATCTACACCTACGATCTTCGAACTGCCTCAAGAGACGCATACGTACAACATTATTTTGAAGCCGTACGGGATTCTTTATGTAGCTACCTTATATCCAACTCATGATACGTGCCGGTGAACTGTAACCTCACGTGCCACTTGGTAAACCGACGGTGATATTTTATTACACCCATCATGAGACATGACTTCTCATGGTGTAGTGTATGCCATCTGGATCTATTCAAACGAGTTCACTGGAAACTCACTGATTCCAACGAGACGTGGCCATATTAAGCGATACAGCTACCTTTTTGACCGCTGTACTACTGCACATGGTATTGACTGTAATAACTGGTCAGTGTCTAATGGATCTTTCCGCTGTATCAATCCATCGTGTGCCGTCATAATCTACTGCGTGACGCATATAATGACGTCACGAATCATGGACCTCACTATGACGTCATGAATGACGTAGATAAGTACGTCACAAACGCATAGTTGAAGACGGATTATACGTTATTGTACGAATTGTATGTCTTTCCTATTTAATAAATATAATTTTGAATATTTTGAAACTAATTTGACTGGCTGCTGATGCTGCATTAGGCAGGAACAGCGCCCAGTCAAATTAGTTACAAAATATTCAGCAACTTAGCTGTACAGTTTTCAGGAAATTGATAGTTAGGGCATTCGGGGAGCGATCACTCTCACACGGCAAAGTGTGTGTGGAGCTTAGATAATGATACGCGAGGCATAGCTAAACCTGGAATGTTACATTGTAAGCGGATGCTCGCTCAGACGTGTGTTATCGAATCGATTGGATTTTATAATGAACTCTCCATGTCTGTCTGCCTCTTTGTTGCAAGTTATTTTGGGCCAAGGTACTGGGACAAATCGAATTAACAAGTTTAGATTTTAATCAGCACATTTACTACAGGATAAATAAGTTATGGCGTGCTGATATACTAATTAGGTAGACTAGGAAACATGTCTCTCCCGCGCGATATAGGCCTGTGTCTAATCCATGTGACTTCATTTATCATGCTTGGAAATTCTAGAAATTCATAATCCGTGACAATTAAAATGGATAACTCGCGTAAACAGCTTAATGATTCAATGGCGAAATCGGATCTACCCATCAATTATATGATGCCATAATTGAATACTTCACTAATTAGCTGACGTCATAATCAAAATGGCGTAGCTACCGGTTAACAAAGTTGCAACAGTCTGTTATGAAATGGCGTGTTGTGTATATCTTTGGTGGATGTATAACCGAATACACGTTCAGTTTAATATTTGAAACTAATTTGCCTGGGAGCTCTTACTGTCACTGGCAGCAACATATCCCAGTCAAATGAGTGCCAAATATTAAACGGCTTATCTACAATGTTACCATGAAATCGATAATCTTGGAATTCAGGTTTCACAGTATTACACTCTATTCAAATACGTGTAAAATGTGGGTCTGCTTGGGATGGGGTGTGTGTGAGGTGGGGGTATGGGGGGGGGGGGGGTGTGAGCGTACTTAGCTATACATGCGAATGGTACGTCTAGAAATGGATCACTATATTGCTTCCACGTCTCATCCTGATGCATGCCCCTATAAATTGGAATTCATTCGTTGACGTATTGTACGGCATTTAAATGTCAAACGTAACTATTTCCTTGTCGGTACCGCCGCCCTCGCCCCATGCAGATATACGTCTAATTCAATGCAATCCTAATCCCGTCTAACAGTTGACTTTTTACAGACTATATTTTTCAAGGAGTATATCGCTGGGCATGTTACATATTTTTAAGACAATTTGAATGAAAGTTGGTGGTGGCTATGGCACTAACAACTTTCATTCAAATTGTTTTGAAAACATTCAGCAAGTCGAGATTTTGCTCAGTGACATTAGTGTCTGATGCTTTGCAACAGCGAGGCAGTTAAATTTACTATATATATCGTCTGCCTAATTCGACATTTTATGAATGAAAATCATCGAAAAACGCGTATCCCCTCTTTCGGACCTACACTCCAGACGGTTGTTTACGCAATGTCTCTAACATGGAAATGCTACAGCCATTAACTGTTATTTTACACGCTCATTTATCACTGACCACGTAAGCTAGATTAAGCCAACCCATTAGGGGGGAAGAACCGCATCAATAAAACATATTGCCACTTAGGGTAAGTTATCCCTGAACGTAAATGTGTTTTGCTAATTCAGAAGGTGGGTGGATACATCACGCCACGCTGCGGTATGAAGACGGCGTCGCGCGCCAGTATTTGATATGGGTGTTAACTTATTAGCTAGATTGTGTCATATGGCATATATGATTGGATAGCAATTGCACATACACACACTCGCGCGGCCGCACGCACACGCGAGTATATATTTTAAAATTCGATTACAATTCACGATTTTTACAATGCTAAAATGCAAAAATATGACCAATGGATGAATCCAATCTGTCAATCATGTATATGACGTTGTAACTGTATATTACGGCACATGTAGGCTGGCGTCACAATCAAAGTCAGTAATGAATGACGTAGTTAGCCAATCTCCAACGCTAAATAGTCCATGAAGTGTATAAAGTGTATGTCTTTACAATTAAACACGCATTATTTTGAATATCTGAAGCTAATTTGACTGGCTGCTGTTAATGCCGAAGCCATGTCAAATTAGTTTCAAAATATTCAACAACTTACATGTATAGTTACCATGATATTTGGATTTTGGGAATTCACGGTTATATCGATCCCAAAACAGGCAAAGAGTGGGCGGAGCTTACTTGGAAATGGGTGGGCAGAACTAAAAGTGGATTCATTCATTTGAATAACATAAGGGGGCGCATTGAATATTTAGAAATTACTTTGACTGATAACTGTAGCTGTCTTCCAGTCAACGTATATTTCTCAATATTCAAAAGTGTGATGCTGGGTTTCGTTTACAAACTAGAGGGATCTAATCTGTCACTTACGTATGTGACGTCATAATACGTCACACGCCAGCTGATGTCACAATTAAAATGGCGTAGCTCAGTCTGGAAAATCGAAAAAAACCCACGTAAGTGTACGAATGAAACTTTCCAGTTTATCCATCCATCATATGACGCATAATGAACTACGTGGCGTGTAGGATGACGCCATAATCAATTACAGCATGCATGCCTCTAGTGTGTCCGTCTTAAATGATTAACACCCTGACACGTTGTCCGAGTTGTATGTCGTTGCTATTTAATACACATGCAGGGCAGCAACAGCACCCAGTCATATTAGTTTCAAAATACTCAACAGCTAACCTGAATAGTGTTCTGCAAATTGAGATTCAGAGAGTGCAGCGATCGGTTGATCACCACACGAGCAAAGCGTGGGCGGAGCTTAGCTAGAGATGGGCTGGGCATAGCTAAGACTAGAAAGGTGCATTGTTTGTCTTTGATGAATTTACTTTTTCATAAAGATTATGGTGATTATTTTGAAGCTAATGCGACTATGAGATGTTGCTGCCATGGGGAAACACATCCGTTGACAAATACTTTTCAAAAAATTCAACAACGTACATGCATAGTTACCTTCGAATTTAGCAAACAGTGTGGGAACTTAGTACGGCTGAGGTTCGTGAGGATGTTCACGAAACGAGCCCGTTTCACGATACAGATGTCCGATCCACCAACGTGTTCACGAACCTTTTTTAATATGCTATTTTATGCAAGAAATTACTCCTAACGGAAAATAACATTTTAAGGCATGTGACTTTCCTGGCTAAATGGTAGACAAACACAAATGACAAGTTCTGACAACAAATGTTAGACAATAATATAAGATTCATAGCCAGCTAAGTTCCGTTCATGGTATTATGTGTAAATCGCACGTAGAAGACATAAACAGATTGCTTGTCTATTAGCCCTTTCATCGACAAATTCCTCAAAAAGTAAATTCGTTATGATAAAATAAACTTACTCTGTTGAATATTTTGGAATTAATTTGACTAGAAGATGTTGCTGCCTTAAGCAGCAACATCTTCTAGTAAAATCAATTTCAAAACATTCAACAGTTGTCCTGTATGTTTTCCTAAAATTAGATTTCGGAATTCATCAGTGAAAGGGTTAGTTTATGTATGGTTCGCGAACCACACGAATCCCACGCAAGCGAACCGAACCATGGTTCGTCTTCCCTTGGTTTGCGATTTTCCGAACAAACGAATGTTCGTATATATATGTCGTAAACAATTACATTACAGGTAGTCTGAATCACAGTCATCTGCGTAATGACTGGCGTCCCAGCAGGCACATGACGTCAGGAACTTTTAAACGCTCGTTAGTTGCACGAAGTGTATGCGCTTACAATATAATAGGCACGCTGGTGAATTTATTGAAACAAATTTAACTGGGAAATGTTGCTGCCATAAGCACCCAGTAAAATTAGTTTCAAAATATTCGCCAGTTTATTTCCATAGTTTTCTTGATATTGGGATGCAGGGAGTTCGGGGTTCGATCGACTGGGAATAAAATTGCTAAGCTTGTATACATTTAGAGGTTTAAATTGTGTACCTACATGTAATGAAACGAAATAAATGTTAGCATATGAACATTTCATTACGTATACATTAATACGCTTTAGAATTGAATTAGAGCCACGAGTCCCTAATAAAAATGAACAACTAAAAGAAGTATATTAATTTATATGGAATGAAACCAGCATGTGATGAGATTTATTTCGTTTCATTACATCGAGGTACACAATTTAAGTTTCTAAAAGTATGCAATTTAAATAATTTAGTTTTCAAGCATTTTGCTGTTGATATACACCTTTAATAGGCTACAATTCTAGCGTGTATAGACCCCGGCGTCGTTGTGGCATATGCGTAATGCGTGCTCTTGAACATGTTGTACCGTGCACTCTTGTACTATTACGTTGACCCGAGTTAACCGACGCTGCGGATTGAAACCGATAAAATGGACCGTTCCATTTTTAGCCATGACCCGCTCATCTCCAGCTAAGCTCCACTGACGCCTCGCTCGTGTTGGAATCGATCGATCCCTGAACCATCAATCTTCAGAAAAGCTTTTATATATTTTCAAACCAATTTGACTGGGTGCTGTTGCTGCCAATGGCAGCAACAGCGCCCAGTCAAATTTGCTTCAAAATATCCAACAACATGGTTATTAAATAGTAAAAATATACAATTCGTACAACAACGCTTTAGTCTGTCAACAAGTATGAGTTCGTGACGTACCTAGCTACGGCATTCATGACGTATTTGGTTAGGGCACCATCCTACACGACACGTAGTTGAGCATGACGTCATATAATTGACTGAAAAAGTGGAATCGCCCATTGTTCTGATGCGTGAGAAACCTCCCAATCTGCATCTATATTTCTGTGGCGTGTATTAGTTTGGCGATACAGGACGTCGGTGATGTATACCTGTGAACCAGCGTGACACTGGCCATAAGTTCATAGTGATAGGCATATTTCCAAATTAATCCATGCATGGTATAACATCCTGTTACACTGCATTGGTTGTAACAACAATAGCGGCGAGGACAACAACAATAACGACAAAGATAGAATTGCCGACGACAATGAAGACGACAACGACAATGATGACAACAACTACGACACAGAAGACAGCAGTCGACGACACAAAAAACAACACAAACAAGAACAACAACAACAACAAGAACACCAACAACAACAACAACAACAATGACAATGAAAACGATGGCAACTATTACGACAACTGGAACAACAACCATATGATACTACTGTCGATAAGTATCCGTGTAATGCTTACTCTACATGCACATAATTAATGTTATATATCCTCCCCATATATCATTGTGCAAATGATCTGGGTGTAATAAAATCGTATCGTATCGGTTGTTCAAACATATTGTCTTTCTTTTAAGCGAGCACACCCATTCATACATGCATATCCAGCACGCATACCAGACGGTATATACATCTTCGAACTAACGCCAAGTCACGCGCATGGATCTGTACGAGTAGTTTAGTTGGGACTCGCAACTAGAATAAGTCTGTGCGTGCGTTGGTCGGTCGGCCGGTCAGTCCATCGGTCGATCCATCGGTCGGTCGGTCGGTCGGTCGGTCAGTCGGTCTGTCGTTCGGTCTGTCCGGCAGTCGGTCTGGTGAACCGTCGGTCGGTCGGTTGGTCGGTTAGTGGGTATGTCCATCGGTCGGGTCGGTCTGTCGGTCAAATGACGGTCGAGCGGGTGGGTGGGTGGGTGGGTGGGTGTGTGGGTGGGTGGATGCATTAGTCGATTGGCGAGTGGGTGAGCGGGTGGGTTGGTGCCTTGATGGGTGGTTTCCGGGAGGGCGTGAACGCGGGTGATGGCTACGTGGGTGGGTGCCTGGATGGCCGTTTCGGTGGCTGAGAGGTTAAGCGACATGGCGTGCAGTGGTTGGTTGGCTGGGTGGGTGGGTTGGGGAATGGGTGTGTGGGTGGGTCGGTCCGTCGATAGGTCGGTCACTCACTCCCTCTATTGGCTTGTCTTTATATTTAAATGCAATGAGTAGGTAGTCGTCAAACATGTTTTCACTAAAAGTAATAGGTAGTCTACAGACTTGAACTTAAAATGTCAAAATGTAATTTCAAAAGAGCGTGCTCATTAAGACCAATAAGCATTCATCAAGCATCCCTTCGTAAGATTTCAGAATTCACTGATCTTAAGTATTTCGACTGCTGTATATTTTGATTACATGTTGGAGTAAGATGTTGATCTCAGCGATAGCAACATCTGTCAGAAAAATACCTCTGTTCGCAATATGTAGCACTATACCTTTAAACCGAGTCTACATCAATTACATTGCCCATCCATTACCTCTTCGCATCACTACCTAATGCCGTTCTTCCCGCTAGCCAAAAAGCAGATGGCTTTCGAAGACAGACGCTTTTCAAGTGCCCAGACGGTCGTATTTATTTTGTTGAAAGCATTGCCATATTTCTTTCACACTCCATAACCAATTGTCTGTTCAGGAATGATGGCCCTGGAAGTTCTTTTGTTGTACTTGATATGGCTATTTACGTGACCCCATTGATACCTGGAATCAAGAGACGCGTAGTCTAACGCTGTAAACACCACTGTTCCATTTAACACACACACACCCCCCACCCTAATTTCAGCTTCAATGTAAAGATAAATGCAAGTTGCGAATATTTTGAAAATGATATTAAGGAAATATGCTGCAATAGATGAATACACATTCTCAATCAATCATATCACGTCATACTCAACTACGCACGGTGTAGGGTGGCGTCGTAATTAATTACGTTGGTAACGTTCGTTATTGAACCACGTCTCATTATAAATATCTCTGTGCCTGCCATTCATCACTATTAATTCTGAATAAATGTGATAAATGGCTTGAATGATGAATAAACAGTTAGAACGAAATATATTAGTTTCGACCCATGAATCTTCACAGACCAGCAATATGCCACCAGCCTTAAAGTACCAATGACCACGTAGCAGACTTGTCTTGTACTCAGACGTTCCACGAAACGTTAACAATTTATATATTACTTTGTGTACGTGCGCACTGTTCTTGCTATTATGCTTGCATTGATATGTCCGCTCTTGTTATTGCTATGTTGCTGGTGTTGATGTTGTTGCTGTTGTCGTTGTAGTTGTTGTTGTTGTTGTTGTTGTTGTTGTTGTTGTTGTTGTTGTGTTTGTTGAGTTCCCCGATCTTCCGCGTATTTCAGGCGCACCACCTAGATAGCATTATGCGTGTTGTAGCCAAGTACACACTTTGCAGCCATAATGGATCTGTCCCGTTTTAGCTATGCCCAGGCCCTCTCTATCTAAGCTCCACCTACATCTCGCTCATGTTGGGATCGATCGATCCCTGAATTTCCTGACTAGCAATTTCCACAAAACCGGACATGTAGGCTGTTGAATATTTTGAAACTAATTTGACTTGGCAACAGCGCCAAGTCAACTTAGTTTCAACATATTCAACAGCACGTTTCGTAAATAGCAAAACTATACAATTCGTAAAACGTGTCGGACGACTAGCGTCAAAGACGGGCGTAATCAAACCATTCATGACGTCGTGAGTATGGTATCAGCATACACGTCGCGTAGTTGATTATGGCGTCATATAATTGAGTGAGGAAATAGATTCATGAATTAACAGAATATAAATGTCAAGGTAACTATTCATATAAGTTGGTGAATATTTATGAAGCATGTTAATTTGGAGATGTGGCTGTCTATGAGAGTATTCGCTCGCATTCCAATTATTTGCAAATTGCAGATTAACAAACGACATAGAATTCGTACACGTTAGTGGCGGACTTTTCGCGTACCGCGACGGAGCAACGTCACTTTCATTGTAACGTCAGATAACATGCGATCTATTTGGATATGACATGAGATGCTTGATTGACATATCGGATCCCTCCATTACCCAGTACACCGCAATGCGCTACGTTGTGCTTATTTCACAGGTTAGATGCATGGCTGATACTGTATGTTGTCGGCAGAATATTTTTGTCTGGATAAAAGGTATCCTTGCATTTTTACTAGTGCACACTCTTGTTAAATCAGTGTTTCAGTACTAACAAGCGAGGCTTGAGATTACACGTGTTTATACGGCCATCATCATAATGAACCCTTGCAGTTTATTCATCCATCATATGACGTAATAAACAGCTACGTGACACGTAGTATCACGTCATAATCAATTACAACATAAATGACTCGATTTAGTCCGTCTTAAACACGTAATAGTCCGACACGTTGTACAAATTATGTCTTTCCCATTCATAAACATTATGTAAAGTAGTTTGAAACTCATCTGACCGGGCGCTGTTTCTGCCATAGGCAGTCAAATTAATTTCAAAGTATTCAACAGCTTACCTCTATCTTCTGGAAATTGATAGTAAGGGAGTTCCGGGATGAATCGATCCCAACACAGGCGAAGTGTGTGTGGACCTTAGCTAGAGATGGGCGGCGCATTATCGAGTATTACGGTTCTCCTTCATATGTTCCTGTTATGTTTGCCATTTCTGTTGGCTTTGTAATATCTCACATCCTGTATCTTGTGTTACGATTCAATAGATTTACATTGTCAAGAAAAAGCAGGCATGTATATAAATGAATGCACAGTAATTGTGGTAAATCCAGGGTAGCAACAACTTCAGCGTACATCCAGGGTAGCAACAGCTTGAATCATTTTTAGAGAAAAGCGTATCCAGGGCAAATTAAATTATAGTCCAAGTACTCGCCCTCATTGAGAGAGCATCAACGAATTAAGGGGGTGGGGGGCTGTTATAACGTGGCACAATGGACCGTTCCATGTGTTTGCTATGCCCCGCCCATCTCTAGCTAAGCACCACCCACACCTCGCTCGTGGTGAGATCTATCGATATCTGAACTCTCTGACTATCAATTTCCAGAAAACTATATAAGTAAGGTGTTGAATATTTTGAAACTAATTTGAGTGGGCGCTGTTATCGAATAGCAGAGGCATACACTTCCTTCAACGTGTCAGACTATAACGAGTTAAAGGCGGGCCTAATATACTCATTTATGTCGTAATGATTATGACGTAATATTGCAAGCCGCATAGCTGATTATGACATCATATGGCGTCAAGTCATCGATGGATACTCTGGAAAGGTGAATTCACGGATATACATGTAATGGAGGTATTCGGATGGCAGCATTCCATCGAAATGACCTTAAAAGCGAATGACACAAGATGAACAATGCCACCAAATTCGTGTTTCCATGTCAGGTCACAGATCTGGTGAAACCACGTTGGACTATCACAACGGGATTGGGGAGAATACCGTGATGTGCGGTAAACCAATCATGATTCGTCCACCAAATGAAAATAGTACTGTACCAAACTAATTTGAAATGATTACAATTTTCAACTAAAGTCTATTTCCTTTATCAGGACACATTTTTATATCGAATGAGTGAACCAGTGTTGGTAGGGAATGACACCATTTCGGAATAGTAATTACCACCGTGTTACAGCTATGTTTAGGGTGGTATCTTTGCCAATGCAAGCCTTGCTGACTTGATAATTGCCTGTGTCCTGTTCGCTGGAACCGGTCCAGTAACACGGACATAACTTGTGCGGCATTACCTCTAATCTGATGACCTTGATAGCCATCACCATGGATGAATCCAGTTTGTCGATCAATCATATGACGTCATGCACTACGTCACATGCAAGACGACGTCATAATCAACTACATCATAAGTACCGTTATTTTGTCAATCATAAACGCTCAATAGTCCGTCAAGTTGTACAACGTGTACAAAATGTCTTTACTATTTAATAAACATGTTGTTGAATATTTTGAAAGCAACTTGACTGGGCGCTGTTGCTGCCATAAGCAGCAACAACACCCACTCAATTCAGTTTCAAAATATGCAACAGGTTACCTGTGTAGTCTCCTTGAAATTGAGATTCAGATATTGCAGGGATCGATTGATCCCAACATGGACAAATCGTGGAGGGAGCTTAGATATAGATGGACGGTGCATAGCTAAAGCTGTATTCCTCCATTCAATACATTTTTGTCTGACAATAAATGGTTTATCTACACACATACGGTTAGTTACCATATTACAAGCGAGACAGATACGAATGATCCCTCGCGGAATAATTAGCCTAATTTGAACTGGCCGACATGTATTAGTTCCGGTAAGTGCTTTCATTAGTCCCAAATACTCCAAATAACCAGACGTGTTATTCCCATGAGAGTACCCGCAAAGCCAATTATGTGACGGGTGTAGAGCTGTAGACTGCCCTATAACAGTATTGTGGTATAGATTCCGTCTCTTCACTTTGGATATCTAACTTGTCTGATTGACTTTCTTACTGATCTAACACTATTTGTCTGTAGCCCTATTTCCCATGTTCTTGTTTCTTAATCATGTTTCTGTGAGTTTTGAACATAAAGGTATCGGGATTAATACCACTTACTCTGGCAACATGCCTTCATACTAGACGCTAATGCTTCTAGATCAAGTAATAGAATTGTGGCCCATATACGACAATGCTGGTTCAAGGCAATATATCTTTCCAGTTTTAGATATTCCCCGCCGAACTCTAGTTAAGCTCCACCCGCATTACACCGTGTTGGGATTGATCGAGCGCGAATGCCCGAGCTATAAATTTCCTGAAAACTATGCAGGCAAGCTGTTGACTATTTTGTAACCAATTTGAATGGGGCATGTTGCTGCATAAGGCAGCAACAGCGCAATATCAAATTAGTTTCAAAATATTCAGCAAACTATTTATTAAAAGGTAAAGACATACTATTCGTACAAGAGCAGTGCCCGTCTTCAAATATGCGTCCGTGATGTACTTATCTACTAGTCTAATCGCAGGAGCAAGTTTTGGTGGGTAAACCTAGACAACATTCCCACCTAAGTCTTTTTTGCGCCATTCGATTTGTAAGGTCACCCAGAATCACATACTAAAAATCCCGCCTTTTGGGCGGAATTTTGGCGAGGGCTTGAATTTGAGCATGTTTTAATGTTCTTCTCAAAACAGCCCTTATACATATCTTAAATCTATGTTCACGATCTTTTTAAAATCGTATCTAACATCTAATTTGTCGTATTGCCCTTACTAATACATTGTTATGGTGGCTCATGCCAGATTTAATTTGAATTTGAATTTGAATATCTGATTATTTATCATTTTAATAATATGTATTCCAGGGTAAATTTAGAAAACTCGTTATCAAGTAAATCAAACGTCGTTTCTGCGAAGTCATACTTATACAGAGAGTGTATGATGACTTGACGCCATTCTTTTTCTTGAAATAATATAAAATAACCGTGTTTTATATGCCTTAATACCACCACCCCCATCCAACTAATTAGCCAGTTCGAAGTGTGGCATATTGCCATATATTCTTATTGATTTAAAGTAGCGGGTACTGGGATGTGGGCGTATACAGTTTAATTAATTAAGCAATTAAACGAATTTTGTGGTCATATTCACTCGGCACCAGTACCATTGACATGACGAGTGGAATTGATTCTACTGGCAGTGGCAGTGACTGTGACAGCGCTCATCCTCGTGCTATACACGGGGGGTGGGTGGGTGGGGGTGGCGGTCGGGGTGGGGGTGGGGGGGGGGGACTGCGTGATCTGCTTGCATCTGCTAATGAGCGCATGTAGTAGTATTTATATGATGAAAGGATCGGGAATAGAAGTGGCATTAGGTGAAGTGTATGGTCAGGAAGCGTTGACCCATATCATGAGTGGCAAAGCTATTGCCCGAGCTCTGCGTGCTCTCTACCTAATAGAGGCAGCACTAACTACACACTTACGAGCTTCTCTACAACCTCAGAATTCCAGCGACAGTGAAATGAAATATAGAGAGAAAGATATAGAATTTGAATCAAATGAGCCTTTCTTTGTTGAGCCAAATTCCAGCTGCACTGATGAACGCATGGATGTGTATAGGCCAATTGATATAATAGCAGAAAAAGTCAAAGAACATGAGAAGCTACTGCATGGCGGTCTTGGCCTAAGCATTAATCCAGACTACAAAGAACTCGTTACACTGGATGAAGAAATGGAACATAAAAAGACACCATTGAGTGCTCAATCCAATACTGCCAAATTATGGATACAGTTTCTGGAATATATCAAAGACATAAAGGACTGTATCAGCTTTGAGAGGCTCGGGATGTGGGTGAAATCGTCTGGTTGCTGTGGGCACGTTTCTCAACCTCTTTGCAGCAACTAGACATATACACTATGCTACGAGTGCTCGTCTGCATCGTCAGGAAATGCAGACACTACATGCCTCTCGCCCATGGATGTATAGGAAATTCGTATGGGAAGGCTACGAAATGGTATGAAGAAGTGATCGTCTATGGTCTGGACTGTGGACTGATCTCGTTATAGAACAGGTTCTGATGATGTCAATGAATAGCCATAGTGGACTGACTCGAGGAAGGGACATAACGGATAGCATGAGGCATCAGTCCATACTATGCACGCTGGCGCTACTGTGCATGCTGCCATGCCAGGTCTGATAGGGAAGCGACACCTTACGAGCGATCAACATGTGGACATGGGAAGAATTAGACATGAGTACAACATGCGGGAAATCTATGGAGGAGTGTTACATGCATGCCCACTTTGATGGCAATATACCACAACTGCGATCTCTGAGCAGTGGTCTGAGTGGACGGAAAGTGGATGGCATCAACTGTGATGAGACCGAGAAAGTTGTTAATGTGTTATAAGAGAGGATGGATGGTACATTTGTAAATGAGCATCCATCAAGAGGTCTCGGATGGTACGCACATTAGATGCCCTTCAACCGGGAATCAAGATTGATACACACACTGTGCGAATTGATCCATCTGTTGTGTTCATGCTATATACTGAACTAGCGCAATGGGAAGACGTATAACATTCTTCCTTACTTTAGACACGAAATGACTGCAGTCCATACCTCGTTATTCAAAGAGTTGCCCACGAGGAAGGTGGATAAATCAGACCAGGCAAGGAAAATAGATATTGATCTGATAAACATCGACGAAATTAGTCCCCGTTATCAAAGCATAGCATGCCTGTGGTAGATGATGGGGGTGGGTGCGTGGGGATGGCTTCTACATTATATAAGATGGTAAAAATATACAACAAATGTTCAGGTGCTTGAACAGTACAGTTCATATCTTGAACACAAGTACACAATGGGTTGCATTGTGCTTGATGGATATGGGGATGTTCTTTCAACCAAGGACCGTGCACAAGGTCGACAGCAAAAGGTGAGATCTCTGCTGATATATTGGTGAACGTCACAGCGAAGGTGCATGCTGACCACGTGGTATTCCTCTCGAATACACGAAGCAAGACCCAGTTAATTAGCCTTCTGCCAAGTCATCTTCAATCGCTGGGCCATACCACGAGGATAAGTACGGGAGATGCAGATACACCCATAGCATCAACGGCACTGTCTATGCTAGAGATGGTCAGCCAGTCATGGGTGTTGCCGAGGACACAACCCATCATCACAATATTGCTGTATCCATGGGACGATAGATTGGCAAACAAGAAGGAAGTGAAACGCTCAACACGTCGGCTATTGTACAAGGAAGCTTCTGATATCGTCCCAGAAATGATAGCAACGCGTATTCTTCTAATGTATGCCTGTAGTTTGTGTGATATAACTTCTGCCACGTGTGGCCATGGTAACACGAATCATCTGAAGGAAATGCCTAAGTCCAAAGACGTACATGATTTGTCTGATATAATCGGGAGATGTGACAACTCATAGGAGCAAGTTGGCATTGTAGGAATTAGGCTATTCCGTTGGCTGTATGGTGGCACTCAGAAGGACATGCTTACTTCTATGCCAGATATACGCAGATGGTTGTGAATGGAAGTAAGATAGAGCCACAACGACTGCCACCAACTGAGCGTGCAACTTATTTCCACAGCCTCCGCGTTCATCTCCAGGTTGTCTGATGGCTAATTCTTAGTAACGTTACACTGGACCACAATGATTGGGATGGAAAGAGGAACATGGGTCTTTATGCCCCATAATGACAGATCTTGAAGCTGCTCCTTCGAGGGTACTCAGTACCATTCGTTGCAAATGCAAAGTAACAACGAAACATCCGTGTGGCACCAAGCAATGCCTATGCAACAAAAACGGAGTGAAATGTGTGATCGCATGTGCAGTGTGCCGAGGTCAAATTTGCAGCAACACCGTCCATCTGGTAACTATTGATGACGAAAATGATTGCTTAGACTTATAATCGCATGCCATCGCAGGGCACATTATTTCTGATTGTTGAATGTGGGGCGTTGTTGGAAAATAGCTACCACTACCATGGCACCATGATGTAAAAATGGTCCTCAAATTAAAACCCGTGTAAAAATTCCGCCCAAATGGGGTCAATGGGGATTTTTAGTATGTGATTCAAGAGTAATGTCTGCTTCGTATGACATCACTAAAATTTAGGTGAGAATTTTGTAACTGTTCACACCCCTAAACGACTACGCTAGACCTCCTTCATGATGACGTAATGACGTCATTCATTATGATGTCAATTCTACACGCCACGTAGTTGATTATGACGTCATATGGTGGATGGATAAAGTGGAAAGGGCCATTCGCCCATTAGCAGAACGTAGCATGACTTGTTCATTTCAAAATGTAGCGTTCTTGTACATTGCTGATATTTTACAAAGTCAGATGCATTTTAATAAAATTGGTGTATAAATAAGTGTGTGCACCCTACTTGTATGTATGATTTATGTTTTGACTATCCTAATCGCGTGTCAATACAGTACCTGATTCGTCGTCGCACAGCGTGAAGATGTGTTTGTTTTTCCTATTCGTCGTATCATGGGAAAGGTTGTGGGATCGTAGGCCTTATTCAGGGTTACGCCATTTCTCGTGATAACATATGAGCCAAATCGGGCCAGAGTAGGTTTCGAGATAGCTATCGATTCAGCATGTAATCCAAATTATCGAAAATCAAGTTTAACAGTGATACCGACATAGAACATGCGGTTAAGCCTATGCACTCAAGATCAAGTTCAACTGGCTAACCATAGTTACTATAGCTAACTAGATCCCAATCGAACTTGAAACAGTTAACTAACTAGTCAACTTTAGTCCATCAAGCACCCGAGTTAGGTTCCAATTGGTTAGTACGTAATTTGCGGGAATTTCAAAATGGCGGACGCCCGTCGCTTGCCACGAATAAATGCATATTTCACTACATAACTTAAGTTTGATGAAATTATCCGTTTTCGTGTATGCCAATGTCCCCATGACCCAATTGCTTACCATTGTATCTCATATGGACGATATTTGACGTCTTAGCGGACACGGATAACCATTGGGCCATCAAAACAGACGACTGAAAGGGTCGATCGAGACTGGTAACCGGCTCGACATTGTCTACACTAGTAATTCAATAGGGAATAGGGTATCAACGAACTATAGTTACCTATTTAGCGTCCAACTTGGCATCGCAAATGCGCATGTTCAGTAAACCAGCAAACTGACTAGTATTAACCAGTCGAATATGACCCTATGTGCGGTCGGTGTAGTATTGCAAGGGGTGACGAAATATGTTATGGTTTTCGTTGAGGAAATAACACTATATCAAAGTCTCTCAGGCGAATGCCGGTTTCATCAAACGTACACAGTCAAATAGGTATTAAGGAAATCTTTTGCGGGAGAATCAGAATGTGGTCTCATGCGGCATGTAACCTCTAAGTGGAGAGTCACATCAATGGACCTTTCCAGTTTATCCAGCAACCATATGATGTCATAATTTACTGCGTGACATGTAGGATGCCGTCATAATCAATTACGTTATGAATGACGAGGCTAAGTTCGTCACGGGCGCTTAATTGATAATGGATTAAGCGGAGTTGTCTTTACTGTTCAATAAACATCCTGCTGAATATTTTGAAATTAATTTAACGAAGTGCTAGTGTTGCAATCGGCGGCAACAGTACCCAGTCAATGTACTTTCATAATATTCAACAACTTAACTGTATAGTTTCCTGGGAATTGAGATTCAGAGAGTGCAGGGATCGATCGATTCGATTCCAACACGGCCAAAGCGTGGGTGGAGTTTGGCTAGAGATGGGCGGGGTATAGCTAAAACTGGATTTCTCCATTGCTAACTTGGATTGGTTAATTTAAAAGGTGGTTTATTAAAGAAAGGTTTCTCTTAGCCCTTGTGTCAACTTAACCATTTAAATGCATAACCCTTGTGTCAACTTAACCATTTAATGGTCAATCTGACCAAAACAACTTTGCGGTGGTCTTCAGACATGGGTATTTGAAAGGCTTAGAGAAGAGTATTTTTTAATATTTACCACTAGTGGTCAATTTTCGGAAAAACTATTCTAGCGGTCTGCAGATAGACTCTGGCTAAGTACAAACTTAAATTTGTTTTTCCATTACCGCTTTAATGGTCAAGACGGTGACAAAAATTCAGTGGTAAATTTGCAAAAATAGTGTTATAAAATTAGCATATCTTGAAAAGTATTGACCGTCAACATTGTGTACTTGATATATCGAGTAGTATTTTGAGCGCTCTGAGTGCTGCTGACTCAAATGGGTTTAAAGCAGGTGGTGTTTATAGCAAGGTTGAAGATACGTGGATAATTACAACCCACAATTAATCAGTACGATCGTGTCTGGAATATACTATTAGTACATAATTGACAACACGCATGTTTTCTGACCGTCCCATGCACCCAGGCTAAATTCCGCGATCAACCCCTTTTGTGTCAATCAACAGCGCCTCAGTACGCTCAAAATGCCACTTTTATCAATCAACCAGTTAATTCTCGAGAATGTTTTCAAGCGAATTCACCTTTCCAGGGTATCCATTTATCATCTGGCCTCGTATGACGTCATAATCATCCCAGCGCGTGTATGATGACGTCACAATCATTACGTCGCAAAAGGTTCCATATAGACCGTCATCAAATCTCAAACAGTCCGACACGTTGTATGAATTGTATGTCTTTGTAATTCTTTGCTATTTAATAAACACGCTGTTGAATATTTTGAAACTAATTAGACTGGGCGCTTCAGCACGAGCGAGGTGTGGGTGGAGCTTAGCTAGTGATGGGCGGGGCATAGCTAAAACTTGAAAAGTCCATTGAAATATGTGCTCAGTGCATGAGCAGTTGCTGGCCAAGAGAAGACTGTTTTTTGGAAATCTACTACTTGAATTTAGGGAAATAGTCTTTAAGATTCGTTTTTTGACCAGCTTGGCTATTAAAGGGTTAATGGTCAAGAAGCATTTGAATTTTACTTATTCGTTTGCAATTTACCTAGCCAGTTTCAGTCGTAAAATTTCAAAATAAAGTCTTTTCTTGGCTCTAGAATGCTGCAGAGGCCGTCAGGGCTGGTTGTACGGTTCTACGTTTTAAGTCAAATTAGTACACCGACAGTGGTACTTAGTAGTAGATGTTCGACAAAATCCAGAATAACACCGGGAGACCAGATAGCTGTGACTAATTAAGATCATGATAGGGTAGTTGCTTTATCTTGGAACAACGTCTGAGATTCTTTTTTCGTGACTAAGGCCGTGCGTCCTGAGGCGCTGTTGATTGACACAAAAGGGGTTGATCGCCGAATTTAGCCTGGGTGCATGGGAAGGTCAGAAAACATGCGTGTTGTCAATTATGTACTAATAGTATATTCCAGACACGATCGTACTGATTAATTGTGGGTTGTAATTATCCACGTATCTTCAACCTTGCTATAAACACCACCTGCTTTAAACCCTTTTGAGTCAGCAGCACTCCGAGCGCTCAAAATACTACTCGATATATCAATTACACAAAGGTGACGGTCAATACTTTTCAAGATATGCTAATTTTATAACACTATTTTTGCAAATTTACCACATCATTTTTTTCACCGTCTTGCCCATTAAAGCGGTAATGGAAAAACAAATTTAAGTTTGTACTTAGCCAGAGTCTATCTGCAGGCCGCGAGAATAGTTTTTCCGAAAATTTGAACACGTAAAATCATAGGTCTGGCGACATCTGCACCGACTACAGGCTGTTAGAAAATCAATTTCGACAGATATACGACTGAAAGTAAAAAGGATCAAAGCAACCAAATTAATTTATAGTTGTTGTAGTTGTCGGATTGCGATAAAAAGCAGCATAGCCCATACACGACTCTATCACACTAACGCCGCAAGACAAAGGCTTACACAATGTGGGTGTCTGATACACCGTGGAATTCTGTGGTAACTGATGTTGACAGTAATTATTGTAACTGGCTAGCCAGTTAGTGCTGTATGTGCATTGAAGGTCACGCAGTCCCTCACCTGTACGCACATCACAGAGGCCACGCATTTTGCAGCTAGTAGTTATACAAGTAGTCGGGACATTTCAGTAATTTTCCATTGACAGGGAATCGTCCGAATCGAACCCGCAACCGACGAAAGCGCCAAACAGCATCGCCCACAAACGCTTCCGCCAGCGCAAGAGGATGTGTAGACCTACACGTTATGTAGATCTGCGTCACAAGGGCATACATTTCCAACGAATGCCTAGCATCTAATATTAAAATAGAATGATATATTTTGGGATCTGAAATGCTTAGACGCGATTGTTAGGGACGCATGATTAAGATAGACTGAGCAATGCACACATAGAGCACGCTGCCAACAGAGGAATTCATTTCTGGCGACGTCCCATCCATTTCTAACTAACCTCCACTCAGGTTTAGCCATACAGGTAAACCATTGAACAATTGGAACCTAATTTGACCGGATTCTGTTCTGTCTGTGTAAAATCTGTTTTCTAAATATTCAGCATAATATTTATTCAGCAGCAAAGATATATAATTCGTACAACTGACAGCCTATTCCAGGCCAATGTCGGAGTATTTCTGGTCATTATAATTATGCCACCAGCCAACATGTGACATAATGGCTTTATCATTGGCAGAAAGAGTCGATTCTGAAGCAGTGGATGAAATAGAAAGGTTCCTCGCCATAGTGTACAGAGGAATGTGTGGACTAAGTAATTTGGAAGAGGCGAGAAAATATGTCTTTGCTCATGGAGCTGGTACAATTAAGAACATTCTATCAACCAAAGCTACATTTCTCCAACATGGTACTGAAGCTGTTTAAGCAGGCAGATTATGATTCAGAGTCAGATTCAGATTATTGATTGGCACGCAATCTGCGTACACATAGCTATACCAATACACAGATCTGCATTATAGGCCTACATTTATTCACAACATAAAGTTGACGATAACTAAAATATACATGATACATACTTATACAACGCACACACGCACGCACGCACGCACGCACGCACGCACGCACGCACGCACGCACGCACGCACGCACGCACGCACGCACGCACGCACGCACCCACGCACGCACGCACGCACGCACGCACGCACGCACGCACGCACGCACGCACGCACGCACGCACGCACGCACCTACCCACACGCACGTACCCGCACACACCTACCCGCACGCACGCACGCACGCACGCACGCACGCACGCACGCACGCACGCACGCACGCACGCACGCACGCACGCACGCACGCACGCACGCACGCACGCACGCACGCACGCACGCACGCACGCACGCACGCACGCACGCACGCACGCACGCACGCACGCACGCACGCACGCACGCACGCACGCACGCACGCACGCACGCACGCATGCACGCACGCACGCACGCACGCGCTGAAGTTAATGTTCAGCTAGGCACTGTGCATCAGTTGCAGTGGAAACTTCACTGACTGTTGCCTGAAACCTCTGCCAGGATCACTGAATAAGGAAGCAGCACCACCACTCGCCATATCTCAACATCTCATGGAAGTTTGATCACTATGGGATGTTATGACACGGAACATAACGATACCACGTCTTCACCCAGTCGTTATAGATTAGGAAGATCAGGCTTTATTGTACCCGAGCCAGCATGTGTTGCCGATCAGATCTGCTGTATGCTTATGTGTAGCTGCAGGGGCTAGTTAATATGTAATATATCGTAAGGAAGTATTCATATTTTCAGAACATAAGATAATTAGATATATCATGATACGTTCAGCACTGCCTATCACGATGTATTCGCCGCTCGTAGTGTGTACCTGTACACGGAGTCTTACATTGTTAGTATTTGAAACATGGTATTTGAATCATGCTATGTTGATATGCTAACTACATATTCCTCAGTTACTTTCACACTATGCAGGAGGTAGTCATGGTTTACAATCTAAATATGATAGTATGATGTGAACAAGTTTGGGTAATGAAATCAATGTAGATAATCGCATCTCGTGCTATTTACATCAGAAGCAGCGTATTTCTCTTTGGCTGTTATTCTGACACTAATCAGACGTCATCGTCAACGTTGTTGTGTATTAGTGTAAATAGATTTTCACGGCGGTTATTTTGAAAGATCAGATTCCAACGGGTTAGCAAATGGTATATTCTCTTGAATGAATCCTCATATCTTAGCGGACTTGCATACACAATTCCACACTGCCGTCATATACTTGACTGGCAGATCGGAGTCATCCATTATGTAGTCTATTTATCCATTGCCTACCAAGGTTGGCATATGATTCATGATGGACATCAAATAAGATGGCATTGATTGAATTGCGCACAGGACTGATGAATTGATAAACGGTCAGTAGACCTATTCATCACTCTCTCCTTGAATATTGCAACAGCGGTGGCATCATTTCACGCTGTTCCGGATGATGGCTTGACGCATGAATGCCGGCAGGAATGGGTAATTGACTAGTACCAGTTCACTGGCATCCGTCCAGGAACCAGACGACAGTTACTAATGCGGTAGAATGTCTGCAAACAAGTTTCTATAGTATCTAGAGAGTTGTGTTTTTTCGGATTTTCCGGATTTCTTCCCTATCAAATCCACAGTTGTGGATTCCTAGTGTATGGTTACACCCGTGTCTGTGTTAATATCTGAGCCAAATCGGAATCACATATTCCGAGATATCTACACATCCCGAATTGGATCCGATCCGCACCCGGGTTGTTTCATCCGGATCACGGCCACCGTCTGGACATCATTGTGCAGGACAAGTTCCTTCGTTTTATATAAATTAACGCGAAATAGTGTCAGTAGTTTTTTGAGAATACGCCTTTGTGGCTGGCTCGCTGGCTGGCTGGCGGGATTGCTAGCTAGCTGGCTGGCTGGCTGGCTGGCTGGCTGGCTGGCTGGCTGGCTGGCTGGGACATCGCAATTTTTTGAGCGGCTGCTCGCGGCTAATAACAGATATTGCGCTATCACAGTACATGTCATTATGTTTATGACTGACCAAAACTCATGTATCTACACATTCGCTGTCAATGAGCGCATTACAATTGAGACGGATGCGAATGATCTCTCTCGGAAAATTGGCCTAATTTGAACTGGCCGACACCTATTAGTATCGCAATTATGTTCATTAGCAACGCCTCCCCAATTCTCAAGATAGTCAGACATAGGAGGTGCATAGCGCAGTCAACATGGCCGAACAGAGAGTGGAAACCGTCGCGTTCCCGCTTTTGTCACATAGCAAAGTGTGTTGGCATTTTTCTCGGTATTTTCGGATTTTTATGATTTTGTTAAGCGCGCTTTTCCATGCATACGGTTTTAACCGCGCGGCTAGCCGTTAAGCATTTAGCTGCGCGGCCTGATCTATTTCCATGTAAGTGGTTTTAAGCAATTGCCCCCCCCCGCCCCCCCCCCCCGCCCCAAGCGGTTCTTCTGAATAATGATGTAATTTTCTGCTTTTCATCTCAGTTTTCAGATTTGTGTTCACCCAGCCCGGTACTTATTGCTAGTATTATCGTTATCATTATTATCATTTTTTATTTGTATGCTCGTCGACGTCGTCGTCGTCGTCGTCGTCGTTATCGTCGTTATTATTAGCATCAATGTTATTATGTGGTGAGCTGCTTAGTAGTAGTAGTAGTAGTAGTAATAGTAGTAGTAGTAGTAGTAGTAGTAGCAGTAGCAGCAGCAGCAGCAGCAGCAGCAGCAGCAGCAGCAGCAGCAGCAGCAGCAGTAGTAGTAGTAGTAGTAGTAGTAGTAGTAGTAGCAAACTGAACCATACCATTAATAAATACTCTTCTTCAAATATCCGTTAGTAACTAACGGATATTTGAAGAAGAGTATTTATTAATAACACTTCTAATGACACGAAGGGTACTTTATTGCGTAGAGGACGACATCTAATGGCAGTATATACTTGCCTGATATAAGAGAAAGAGCTTGATACTATCACATTGTCGCGGCAAGCGATTCCAACCATTAACTGCGTGTGTCTTCGAAAACTCTATTTCTTTGACACATCACACGCGACACAGTCCAGAGGCGAAACTCATGGCCACCAATCAGCCGGAAGTTGCGTACGAAGTATGCACTGCAGCTGCGCTGTACTTCACAGCATGTATGGTCAACGGTGAACACCTGTCGCCGTGATGTTTGTAAATAAGTATATAATTATCACTCGCTATTTATCAACATGATGATATGTGAAGTACACCACTATAATACTATTGGCAACGTGCGCGTTGCCTGACAGTCTCACGAAATCTGTCTAAATATTGCGCGTACATTTCAATACTTTTACGTCCAATTAGAATACCCGGTGTTCAGACTACCAATGGCAGTAATACGCTATAACAATGTCGACTAAATTGAAGGCTAACTACAATCACATCACAAATATCTCATACCAATGGGGTGTTACGATGTATGGTCAAAGTAAGATGGCGGTAAATCCCCAGCCGTGGTCATTATATGTCAGATAATGCCATAATATACGGTAGCGTAACTGATATTTGCTTTGGCAAATAAGAAATTAACACCAGCACAGGACATAGACGTGGGCAGTTCAAATTGTGAAGTAAACGTCTCATAATCTTAGAACAACTTTGGAAATTTCCTGACCTTTTATCGACTGCAAAGTACATAAGCCCTTGCGTTTACAAAATGCTAATTAATGACCTACAGTGGGAATTAGTCAATAGTAAATGCAAATGTTCGTAGAAGAATCTGTCTAAAGTACATGGCTCACTCATTTATCTAGAACTATTTTCCCCAATGTACTATTGCTTTGAGACTCGCGACAACTATTTACCACTAATCCTTCGACGATTCCCTTCATTACAACCATTAATATTACTTTGTCTTGGCATCAGTCTTAGGTAGATTTATTGTAATGGCAATTCTATAAAATGACACAAGGCCTTTTCTGGACCCGACTTGATAAACGGTTAGATGTATCGATTGAATCTAGAGCTAAATATAGGCTTTGTGCTATGTGTAGGATACCCTTAAACCATACATAGGATGCATGTGAGCGTATATATGAAAACACTATCTGCGGGTATTTACCGACACATCGAAATGTGTGTATTTTAGCGTTGCGTAGTCTCACAAAAGCTCTGCATATAAGTAAGTCCAAACCGCGTGCACGTATCCGCATACGCCTCAGTTTCCTGACCGTCCCCGTACGCGTACCAGTAGAAATGGACATGCAGCTTAACTGTAGACTCAAAAGCGTTTGCACAATGTCTCATTAATTAAATGAGTCCAACATGCAAAGAAGTTTTGAAAATGTACCACTGGAATGTCTGGTGCGGTAACCGAGACAGTCATTCCAGGGGTAAATTTTCAAAAATAGTCTTCGCTTGTCATTTAAATGGGCATTTCGTAAGGCCACTGCAGAGGCCCGATTTGCCAGGATTCGACAAGAAAACGTTCAATTGCGGGAAAGATTGATGGCAGGATTTATGATCGATATACGTTCTAGTCGTGATTCTCTTTTTGAATTGTGTCATTATGAAGGTCATTCTATTATTTTCTGGGTAATACATTGTCCTATGAAAGCAGAAGGGAACAGATAAATGACTAGCAGTTGTTAAGTTCCATCACTCAGGTGATTAGAAAATAACTATTCTGCTAAACTGATAGAAAAGCACTGATACACTGCAATTAGTTAAATGAATGGAACTTTCCACTTTTGGCTATGCCCCGCCCATCTCAATCTAAGCTCCACCCATGCCACGTCCGTGTTTGGTTAGATCAATCTCTGAACTAAACTGAAGCTGTTGAATATGTTAAAGCTAATTAAATTGGGCCTATAGCAGCAACCTCGCCTATTCAAATTAGTTTCAAAATATTTGACAGAATGTTTATTAAATAGTAAAGACATCCCGTGTCAGACTATTAAGTGTTAACGACGGCGACTATACCGAATCAGTCATGACATAATGAGTATGACAGCATCACACACGTCACGTAGTTAAGTATGACGTCATATTATGACGTCATATGATCGATGATACACTCTGACAGGTGAATTACAATACAAGGTGGCTGGCAATCTAGCAATCTACCAATATGCTCTCAATAGACGCACACCAATTGAGACGCATGCATGGTATCACTCTTGGCGAATTATCCTGATTTGACATGTCCTACGTGTATTATTCCAGCTAGGTGCGTTCATTATCACCAATATGATCTACATGACCATGCGTGCGTGCGTGCGTGCGTGCGTGCGCGTGTGTGTCCCAAGTGGTGCATATCAAAGCCAATAATGTGACGGATGTTTGGAGGTACACTGTTATATAGCTGTAGTGCGGGTTATTTGATCAAGTGAGGAATAAGCTCGGGTATATTAGTTAGTCTGTATAGACTATAGAAACAGTATTCAGGGGTAATACCCGTGTGCATTATTCATTGTTGATCTCACATTGTAAAATAAAAAACGGAATCTAGAGGTAGTACCTTTTAAGACTACCTTAGCATGTTCGGACAAGCGTTCGCACATAAATGTGCTTCATCAGATGCTGATGAAGCACATTTGTATGTGAAAGCTCGTCAAAATAAACTAAGGTAATCTATAAAAGCACGATATTTGAATCCAGTTTGCATTGTCTATACAGGCAAACACGGAAACCTAATTGTATTCCCCACTTTGAATATACCACGATTTAATTTGTTTATATATAATTAGTGCTGTTGTGATCCCTGGCCCAGAAGCGGATAATAAATCAAAGTCATTAAGCTAAGTCATTTATATATTTTCTATTTATATCAAAGTCAAACTAGTATTACTCGCCGTGCCGAAGGCCGGTGTGAGTATTTCGATTAGTGTCGATCGTTTATTTGTTTGTTTGTGTGCTTGTTTGTTTGTTTGTTTAATTATTTATTTTGTTTGCTCGATATCTCCGAAGAGAGAGAGAGGGAGAGAGAGAGAGAGAGAGAGAGAGAGAGAGAGAGAGAGAGAGAGAGCGAGAGAGAGCGAGAGAGAGAGAGAGAGAGACCTTTGGGGAAATTGAAATATTCAAGATGGCTACGAAAGTGGCCGCCAAATTCTAAATCGTGATATTTCGCTTACTAATTTACATAGAATGATGATTATGTTGTCTAAATATATGTTCTATGCGATTGACGTTGCGACTTCATTTCACAACCAGGTGCTAGTGGCATTTGACGTATAGTAGTCTCTCACAATAATGTTGTTACGAAATACGGACGGGGCCTTAAAATACATCTCTAGACAACAAAATGTATTATTCTGTCTTTTCTTGTAAATCAAGATTAGAGTTGAGCTCATAAATAAGCTCACTTTTTTCCAAAACAAAAACTGAAATATATTAACACAATTTTTCACATTATATGAAAAGTTCCCTTGACTATGATGGACTTAATTTGAGTGGAAGCCAGTGCTGGCATAGGCAGCAATGACATTCGATCAAATTAATTCCAAAATATTCAGGAGTGTATTTTGATTTTATTATGCATACTACACGATTAACTAGTCTCGTCATCCTTTATAGTACCGCTTCTAAAATATATAGGACTGTTGAGGACGGCAATGATGATGAACTTTTACTAGATAATATCGCAGTGTCTCACAATCTGACACCACCACGACATGTGCACACTACCAGAATTTACCAAGAGACCGTGAAAAAAAGAGGTCAGCTCAACGTTGCTTATTTTGCTTACTAAAATAACTGAAACAACTAAAGCACTTATTTCAGGCAATATTAATAGGAACATTATTAGCGGTAGTGTTAGTCAACCTAGGCGTTATGTTGAGATCAAACCACCTACTAGAATGAGTTCATGATTTAGGGGGCACATGCTGTTATGGCGAGCTATTGTGTTTGAAAGCAACTGCTTGTCTGTCCTATTGGCAGACTATCAACCAAAGGGCTCTGCTAAAGAAGCTGGTTTAGTTGCATTACATCTTCCAAAATGAGAATATGTATGTGGAGGTGTGGATACGTTAAATGTGGCACGTAACATACCTTTATTATCGGTAGGAAATACATTTTGTTCTGATTATTCGTCAATTTAGCTAGAGTGTGTTGTCTGGAAACAATATTAATAATAATAATAATAGTACATTTTTAGAGCGCTTAATCCATGCAACTGCATGCTCTAAGCGCTAACGCGCGTAAGTATTCTATGGATATGCTATTTGAAATAAATAGAATTTAAGATTGGATTTAAAGATTTCTAAAGTTGATGAGTTTCTAATTTCATTTGGTAAGTTATTCCATTCGGTAGCTGCAGTGAAAGAGAAAGTTTTATGGCCATATGTTTTAGAGTTGACCTTAGGTACTTTTAGTAGATTTAGATTTGCAGATCTGAGAGAGCGACCAGGAATGTAAGGTTGTACAAGGTCAGAGAGATAGGCTGGTGCTGTGCCAGATACACATTGGTATGTCAGACATAGTGTCTTAAAAGTTATTCTTTGCACAATGGGGAGCCAGTGCAAATCATGTAGGACCGGAGTAATGTGTTCTCGCTTGGCACACAGGGATATGATTCTCGCTGCAGTGTTCTGGACCACCTGAAGTCGCTGAATAAGTTCTTTTGAGGCCCCAATCAGGAGGCTATTACAATAATCCAGGCGCGACGTTATCAGTGCTCGTACTAGCATGATCGCGGCCTCTTTTGTGATATAGCGCCTGATGCTGCCGATGTTGCGCAATTGAAAATAGCAGACTTTGCAGATGTAACTAACATGTTTATCCATAGTCAGTTCATTGTCTAAGTATACACCAAGATCCTTTACGACAGTTGACAGCTTTATTTGACTATTTCCAGCTGTGATGTCACATAGGTCGGTCTTAGCACGTCGGTTTGCTGGCCCGACTAACAGAGCTTCAGTCTTTTCATCGTTAAGTTTCAGCATGTTTGTAGTCATCCACTCTTTAATGTCTATATAACACATATTGAGCTGACTTGTTGCTAAGCGTGCAGTACATGTTGAAGGTTCAAAACTAATGACAAGCTGTGTGTCATCAGCATAGAAGTGACGCATAATGTTGTGCTGATCAATAACCGATCCAAGTGGTTGTGTGTAGAGTGTAAATAACACCGGACCTAGAATAGACCCCTGAGGCACACCACACACGAGGTTGACTGGTTCTGAAAGTGTGCCGTTAATATATACAGACATATACAGAAAATTAAGCGCATGTTATACAAACAACCCTTTAACCCGCGACTGTATTCAAGAAAAATTTAGATTTTCTCATAGAAAATGTCGATGTGTAGACCAAAAGAAGACTCATTTTGAAAATGTACCACTAGAATAACTGGATCGATTATCGAGCCAGTGATTCCAGTAGTACATTTTGATAAATACTTGTCTTTTGGTCTACACATGGGCATTTTTCAAGACCACTGCAGAAGCCGTTTTGGCTGATATGAGTGTTAGAGTTTAAACGTGATGGTTATCTCAATCGAGAGATAGCGGATGGGGCGCAGTAGTAAATAGTGTGGCTGAAATACTTTTGATTTCGATTTAGATATTATATTTAGAGGGTTTGAGGAGTATTGGCAGAGGTGATATCAAGGGGATATATCAGACAACAAGCCCGTTCTTTATCTTTGACATATTGCGCAGTGCTGTGACAGAAATGATGGATATGATCTGTCACTCTACAACTTATTGTCAAAATCAAATACGTCCCAATCAACATGGCGTAGCTCGGTCACGAAAATCTAAGACAGTTACAAAGAAGCTACACCAGTGACGGGAGAGAGTGTGTGTGTCCGTGTCTTCCCTTTGAGATATGCATCACGGAATGCCACTAAGATACTTTTGATTGATTTCTAAATAAAATAGCATCTCCATTAATGCCATGAATTTATAATATTTCTTTGAATATTGCATACATTGACAATTGTAAAATAGTAGGGAATTTAAGTCGGTCAAGAACGGCCACTGACATAGCAGTGTGAAACATCCATTTGCTGGAAAACGTAACGCCTTTCTTGTTAATTCCAGTGTTATATTTGGAGAAATGGTCTTCCCTTGACTTAGAAAAAAAACCCTCAATTATCTTGGCAAGTTATAACCAGTACAGTCCTAACTGATCTAAGTAACATTTTGAGCACTTCAAGAAACAGCAGCTTCAACTTGTTCATCCTATTCACAAAGCATTCCTGCGCCAGTACAGGCCATAGCAGAGTTAACATGTGTCCAAAACAAAAACAGAAATATTTTAGTTAGGACAATTTTGAAATACAATGGAGGTGATGTTCTGCTGAATATTTTGAACGTAATTGGATTGAAAGACAGTGTTGCCTTAGGCAGCAATGCCTTTTTTCCAATTACGTTCAAAATATTCAACAAAACGAGATGGTGTTAAGACCATTGTTCTGTGGTAACGGTTATTGCGATTCTAAGAGACTGCCCCATTCACGACTCAAGACTCATACACATGTCAAGTGCCAAACGTAGAACATTGAAGAAGACGTTTAGTATACTGATCGTATGATTTGACCTCGCGTTTTGGCGTACTGCTTTGCATTATTTAATACTATCAGTGTCATACCAGGTGGAGCAAGTTCCCTCGATTGCTAAAAACAGGTTGTTTATTAAAGCTGTAGCCCATACAACTACCATACTAGGCTAATACGAATGCTCAGAGTGCTATTGCTAAGAGCCGCTCAGCTATTGTGTATCGAGTTGTGACATCAAAATTCCCGCTATATACATGACTAGCCAGGTAATGCGTGTCAGTTGAGCCGCGCTCGTCTAGTCGATAGTGTGCAGCGGCTAGGCTAATTATCTATAGAGCGCGTTGGCTGACAATTATTGATACCTGTAGCAGCACAAATATTCGGTCAAATTGTTCTCAGATTAATCTAGCAGATAATACAGTTTTCACCAGCTAATGTGTTGATACAGATTTGACTGAACATCATTGTGGTAACAACTTTAAATCAAATTGTTCTCAAAATAAGCAGTAATGCAGTAACACTTCGTGCAGATATTTCGAGCTATTTGGTTGTCAGTTGTTGTTGTCTAAGGCAGCAACAACTTTGCCAAATTATTCTAAGAATACTCATTTCTGACTGTTAGTATTATTAGCTAGCAGATGTAGGCACAATTAGCTCTTACCATACACGTTATCGCAATTCAGTGCGATATGTTTTAGCAACTGCTGTAGTGCTGTAGTTGTGTTCATTTCATTGTCAATCAGTTGGTATTTGTGGCATTTATAATCACTGCACGGCAGATCGTGCATGCGCCTGGCGGATCTACTCTTCTTTGGAAATATATTTCGCATTGGACCCTGATAAACAGCAACGACTGGCAATCACAGTCTGAGTGTTTTTGTTAGCCTAATCTGATGGCTGTATCGGATTATGATACTTTTAACTACAGTTCATTTTGAACACCTTGGCATCTTTGTTGTCCTGGTTGTACGTTAATTTAGAAAATATGTTCCACTCATTGGCGATTTCATTAAAACGTCGCAACGTTAATTCACAAAACAGAGCGATATCGTGATTTTGGTAGGGACTTTGCTTGGCTCAATGCAAATTTGATTGTGGGGAGTTTTCAAAGCCACCCAGAAAACGCAACTTACTTTGCCGATGCTGGGACGATACCGTGGAAATACTTTCAGTATCGGCAAGGTATCGGTCCAACATAAGCCCAGTAACCTGAGTTATCAGGGTATACTCTGAGACTGGTTGATTTTCACCAGCACCAACTAGGTGAACCCATTACTAGCTATTCCTTGCCCATGTCTAAGTAAACACCACCACCGCAACCCACACGCACGCACGCACGCACTCACGCAATCACGACCGCACCCCCGCACGTACATACGCCCGCCCGCCCGCACCAACGCACGCCCGCCCGCCCGCCCGCCCGCCCGCCCGCCCGCCCGCCCGCCCGCACTCACATACACCCACAGGCACGCACACGCACGCACGTACGCACTCACGCACGCACGCACGTACCCACCCACCCACCCACCCACCCACCCACCAACCAACCCACCCACCCATCCACCCTTTCCTCTCACGCACGCACGCACGCACGCACGCACGCACGCACGCACGCACGCACGCACGCACGCACGCACGAACGCACGCACGCACGCACGCACGCACGACCGACCGACCGACCGACCGACCGACCGACCGACCGACCGACCGACCGACCGACCGACCGACCGACCGACCGACCGACCGCACGCACGCACGCATATTTCGACTCGAAGCTACACTATTTTCTCAGTGTAACATTAGCTAACACGTGGCTTATCGCATTATGATGGTCAATACGTGAGTGGCGGATTGGATTCCTCCACTGCCGCGGTGTGATGGGTATCAAAACGTGCACTTTGAACGTAACACTCTGCGCTGCCATGCAACACCTACATCTAACTATATGTACAATACAAAGCAAATTAAATAATTGCATGTAATAATGCATCATGTTGCCAAACGCAATTCAGCCATTACGTAATATTTCAATGGGTCGACCTAACAGTGTAGTCAGTTTTGATTAACTAAATACATCTTTGCCTTGACTAGATAATATGCGCGACATACATCTCCTGCATCGAGGGGAGAAGCACATTACTCTAAAGTACAGATACAAGCATGGCCGATTATTTTCGCGCGTCGTTCTTAGACACGTTCTTCAGAACAAAAGCTATAATATGTTAACATGATGACAGAAGTCAATGTGGACAGGGTAACACTTGATGGACTACTTGAGTGATGCGATCTGTCGGTAACTGTCTATGCCGGCATAGTGATAGTGACGTGTTATAATACCGCAATGGAACTGGAAAAAGTCGTCTACTGTACGAAGTGTGTCTTTGCTGAATTTACAATTCGATATACATTCTGTTGACTATGTTGAAATTAGTTTTACTGTGAGTGTCAGCAACACCTCCCACTCAAATTAGTTTCAAATATTCCAACAGCTCGCCGGTATTCCGTGCCATTGGGAACCTGGGAATTCAGAATTCAAAGTATATACATCGATACCCAGTCCACGATTCTCGATCGAGGCTAACTGACAATTGTGGTAGAGTATTATTGCTGTTTGCGGATGGCATCTGTATATCAGTGAATACTTTGTATTGCGACTTCCGTTTCCGTTCTCAGAAGGTCACCGCACGGCAAGGTGTCCCATTCTCTAGATCAACTATTTGAAGAAAATAGTCATTTCCTTTTCATGGCAGATATTATCATCAAAATACCAAACAAGAAAGCATACGTGCTGGGACAATGCAATCCTTCAAAACCTCCCACATACTTCTTGATCTTTCAGTTTGTATGATTCCTTGGGTCTGAGCAGGGCGGATGTTGTACAGCACTTAAATTGATGATCACATTAAATAAGTACATACGTAAGATACGTACATCTCTAGTCTATATGTTTCAGCGGATCCGTAAAGAGCGTTCGGGTTCGTCCGTGAGTGAGGACAATTGGTCACCGCGCGATTCATCTTTGACGAGCACGCGAACACGTACGCAGAACTGATCAATGGATGCTTCTCAACATTTTCTCAACAGGGGCGGAGTTTCGCAAATAAAAATACGATCGGTGATGCGGGCGGGCACACGGAGCTCGGCTCGTGTATGAATTTTGATATACTCGTTTCAAGTCGAAAGTAAAAAGCAAGATTTTTTTCCGATATCAAAAAGTAGGCTATAGGCAACATTTCCAGTGCAGTTTGGTGTTAGATAGAGACCAAGTATGTACGCCACTATGTCATATGATTTCGCAACAACATTGTGCCACCGCCCGTCTCTCAAATTGGCAGTACGTCTGTCGCCATTTCAAGATACAGTGCTTGGTAACGGGGATTATGTTCTGAAGTGGAATGAAGATGTGCAATATAGCAACCGAGTCTGCCAGTCAAGTATTAAATGCCATAAACAATTACGTCACAGGTAAGCTGACGTCACACTCAAATAATCATAACTGACGTAATTAAGTCCGTAATGGACTTGTAAAACTCCGTCAGTTGTACGAATTGTATGTCTTTAGTATTTAATAAACATGCTATTGAATATGTTGAAACTAAGGCAGCAACGGCACCCAGTATAATCAGTTTCAAAATTGAGATTCAGGTAGTTCAGGGTTCGATCGATCCCAAGAGGGACAAAGCGTGGGCGTAGGTTAGCTCGGAATGGGCGTGGCATAGCTAGCACTGGATTCAGCCACTGAGCCTGCTATATAAATACTTAACAAAGACCATGGGTGAGATTTGTCGTAGGCGTGCTGTGGTACGTTGTTGTATATTTGAAATGTTGCTGAAAGCTCTTACTTTCTTAGAAGCACTAACATAGATAACCACTGTTTATGGTATGCACCCATTGCGCAGTCGATTACCATTTATTAATACACCACCCTCACTGGTGTTTATCAATATACCAAGTTCGATTATTTTCATTTGAACACATCGATGCTCTCTACTACTGCAACAACGAAGCAGAATACCACTCTTTAAATGAAATCTATTAAAAAAATATCATGTCAGCATGCACTACTTAATGAATGTAGACAATTCGCGCCACGCATAAGTATCGCAACACGTTCACCATAGCAGCGCCAGTGTTGTACTTATTTTAGATAGGTGACTTCATCTCGTTGAACAGAAAGCATGTATTTATCGAATGTATGACAGGTCTAACCTGTGGAAAGTGACGCTGTGTATCTATTTCCTGGCAGGATCTCTTGAACTTTACCAACTATTGCAATGTCACCCCTTGTCTGAGCAATGGGCCTTTCCAGTTTTGACTATGTTCCGCCCATCACTAGCTAAGCTACACTCACACTTCTCCCGTGTTGGGATCGATCGAACCCTGAACTTCCTGACTATTACTTTCCAGAAAACTATACAGGCGAGCTATTAGATATTTTGAAAATATTTTGATTTGGCGTTGTTGCTGCCTATGGCAGCAAACTGCGTCCAGTTCAATTAGTTTAAAAATATTCAAAACAATACTTTTTAAATGGTAAAGGCATACACGTCGTACAACGTGTCAAACTATTGAGCGCTAAAGACGGACTATTTCGAATCATCTATGGCGTCATGATTATGATGTCATCCTACACGTCACGTAGTTGATTATGACGTCATATGATGGATGGATGAACATGGAAAGAGCTATTGCATCAGACGTGCTGATAGAATAGCATATGTCACGGTGTCGGTTAATTGAAACAATAGACGGTAGTGTAAGTCTTGTGAGCCAAATACATTAGATAGACAAAATGTGAGTCCTGTAGTTCACTAGCCAGTTCAGAAGGGCAGATAGGACGAACAAAATATCCCATGCAATGTGTTCCTTTGCGCAATTCAAGTATTTTAGAAAATGCGCATGTTTCCACGCAAAGAAGTATGCCAGACAGATACATCATTTCATTTGCTGCAGCCAACTGTATATGTCTGGGAGCTTGGACAAAGTAATCTACAGGTCCTCCACACGTTTGGCTGATATGAGCCACGCATATATAACGTTGTGACTCTGCACATGTTGGGAGAAGCGGGAGAAACTTAAGCCGATCGGATATATAGAAACACAACTACGAGAGTATCAGAATGGTAGACGGAGCACCGGAAGCAAAGTGTACCACACGGGCAAAGTATGGACGTGGAAAAAGAGAGAGTGAGAGAGAGAGAAAGAGAGAGGGAGAGGGAGAGGGAGAGTGAGAGAGAGAGATAGAGAGAGAGAGAGAGAGAGAGAGAGAGAGAGAGAGAGAGAGAGAGAGAGAGAGGGAGGGAGGGAGAGAGCGAGAGAGAGAGAGAGGGAGAGAGGGAGAGAGGGAGGGGGGAGAGGGGGAGGGAGAGAGAGAGGGAGGGAGGGCGGGAGGGAGGGAGGGAGGGAGGGAGAGAGAGAGAGGGAGGGAGAGAGAGGGAGAGAGAGAACGAGAGAGAGAGAGAACGAGAGAGAGAGAGAGAGAGAGAGAGGGAGAGCTAGAGAGAGAGGGGGGGGGGGGGGGAGAGAGCGAGAGGGAGATATAGTATGTGAGCGAGTAACCAAATGGTAACAGTGTTGAATACTGTTCCACGATACATCCAGAGTATGTGATCCATTCAAAGTGCAGTTGCAAACAGTGTTGACGGATGTGGTTGTAGCAAAGAACACCAACGTACAAGAGATGTATGCCCATTCAGCGAACACTTATTTGCCACACCGTAGGCACCTCACACCGGCATTGTACATAATGTCTTTTACTACAGATGCTTTCCTCCGTGTGTAAACAGACGCTTCCTACCACAGCATCACAAGTTCTATACTCACGTGCACCACCTCGGGATCAAACGCAGATGCGGTAACACCACCAACATCAGCACACGAGAGTGTGGCCGCGGCTATGGTCACGGCAAGAAGAAGAACTAGAGCAGCAACAACTGTTAATCCAAAATTCAAAGCACGGTGTAACTTCGGGGTGCATACATTAGCGGCCTATACTATGGGCAGTTGCGGCATTTTCCCCGGCACCAGATCTTGATCAGGCCCCAATTTTTCACCACCCCGGCCCCCCCCCCATCCTGGGTTAACCCGGCCCTGGGTGCACAATCAAATTGACTCATGTCCATTGAGACTGTAAGGATGGTGCTGCGGTCCAAACCTGGGGAATTGTATTGTGTAAAATCGACTACATTTCGTTCTAACTGTTCATCTGTCATCTGTGACAGTGTCCCATTTAGTAAGATTTTATAGAGATAGATGGCAGACAGACTTATTTCTAATGGCATGCGGCTCATTAAGGAATGCGATTGTCATTCTTCCCGACTGAGAATCTGAGACTAGCGAATGCAGTAGGCTAATTGGCATTGTTTACAAGATGGATGCTATTTCTGTCTATGCGTATGCATTCACACTCGTGCCAACATTTCTGCCTGTATATCATACATGAATATTAGCAGGTGGCCATAACCTTACATCAGTAATACTCAGCTTTAAAATAGTAACCGATCCGACTAACTGTGTTTCCGCCGTGGTAGTTAAGATAAGATTGAATTACAGAGTACCATATCAATCAGTTCTTGAATTTCATTAAGGTGACTGTTCAACAAAAATTGTTTCAAGAAATTAATCATGGTAAGGACGGTAGTAGTACTAGTAGCGGTAGTAGTAGTAGAAGTATTAGTAGTAGTAGTAGTTGTAGTAGTAGTAGTAGTAGTAGTAGTAGTAGTAGTTGTTGTTGTAGTAGTAGTAGTAGTAGTAGTAGTAGTAGTAATAGTAGTAGTAGTAGTAGTAGTAGTAGTAGTAGTAGTAGTAGTAGTAGTAGTAGTAGTAGTAGTAGTAGTAGTAGTAGCAGCAGCAGCAGCAGCAGCAGCAGCAGCAGCAGCAGCAGTATCAGCAGCAGCGGCAGCAGGAGCAGCAACAGCGGCAATAACAGCATCAGCCGCAGCAGCAGTAGTAGTAGTAGTAGTAGTAGTAGTAGTAGTAGTAGTAGTAGTAGTAGTAGTAGTAGTAGTAGTAGAAGTAGCAACAGTAGTACTAGTTGCAGCTGGCATCACAGGGAGTACTGCAGCACGTGGAAATCTGTGGATATATAAGGGATGAGTCCACCCTGCTATTACATTATTGACGTCATATTTAATTACGTCACATGCATGTTGACGTCATAATCATAATTGACAGACAATACTCCGTCATGAAGCTGCAATAGTTCGTCAAGTGTACGAATTGTATATCTTTATTTATGACGTCAATAATTTAGTGACAGATTGGACTCATCCCTTACGTATCCACAACCTCCATAATGATACACGCAAAACTACGCGTCTACCAAATATTAATAAAATCCAGATACAATTTCTATCATTTTAGGCGCGGTTAGTGTCTTAAAGACAAGATAGCATATCATACATTATGTATGCCTCCTACTAGAATGGACCTTTCCAGTTTTAGCTGTTCCTCGCCCATCTCTAGCTATCGATCGATCTCTGAACTCACTGACTTTCAATTTCCAGAAAACTATACAGGTAAGCTATTGAATATTTTGGAGCTAATTTGACTGGGTGCTTTTGCTAACAGCGTCATGTCAAATTTGTTTCAAAATATTCAACAGCAAGTTTATTAAATATTAAAGCCATATAATTCGTACAACGTGTCGGACTATTAAGAGTTAAATACAGGCCCATATATAATCATTTATGACGTAATGAGTATGACGTCATCTCACCCGTTGTTAGCTGATAATGACGTCATGCGTATGATGTCATCTCACAGTCTGCTTAGCTGATTATGACGTCATGTGACGTCAGATTGGTAGATGAATACTCTGCAAAGGTGAATTACACAGACACATTATTTTTGTCATCGCGCTGGCTAACCAACGTAGAAAACTGTTTGAATAATTTAGGAATGTCTGATGTTTGGAACACTCAATATATTAATAACCCAGAAGAATTCAAGGAATATAATTATTTTCGAAATATTCAATAGAATGCGTATTCAATAGTCCATCATATTGAATACACATTCTATTATATATTTCGAAAATAATTTCACTGGCAACACCACCCAGTCAAATTAATTTGAAAAGCCTCAACACGTTGCTTGTATAGTTACCTTGCAATGGACTTTTCCAGTTTTATCATACTCCGCCCACCACTATCTAAGCTCCACCCACACCTCGCTCGTGTTGGGATCGACCGATCGCTGAAATTCCAATCTATCAATTTCCAGAAATCTATACAGATTAGCCGTTGAATAGTTTGAAACTAATTTGACTGGTTGCTGTTGCTGCCTATGTCAGCAACAGCGCCCAATCAAATTAGTTTTCAAAATATTCAACACCATGTTAAACAGTTTCTTAAAAAGCAAAATTAACATACAATTCTTACAACGTGTTGGACTACTACGAGATAAATACGGGCTTAATCGAATCAGTCACGGCGGCATTATTATAACGTCAGCGACCAAGTCGTGTAGTTGATTATCACATCAGATGATTGAGTGAGGAAATGGATTGGTATTTTGGGAAATCGTGATTCAAAATATATAGATCGATGTGAGCACCTGGAAAGACGACAATATGAGTTTGCGAAACTTAAAGGCGTGGAACCTAGCTAAACAGTTTTCTTTATATGCCAGCGATCAATAGATTCATACTCGAACACATAGGATATACATGCAGCACTCATAGGACCAGATTTGTATGTTTTACTATAACGTACGGACCAATGCAAAATGTCTATACATATAAATTGTGTATATAAGTTAAATTATATGCTGCCGTCTAACCATTCTGTAGGGAGCGGGAAAAAGTAAGTTGTCAGAAAGTGTGCCCAATCCCATTGTACAAATGTTACAACAAAATGTGTTTAAAAATCCATCTCTGAACTCCCTGACAATTGTTTTCCAAGAAGACTATACAGGTATGCTGTTCAATATTTCGAAACTAATTTGACTGGGTACTGTTGCTGCCTATGGCATATACCAATATATTTACACAAATCAAAATGAGAGAGAGAGAGAGAGAGAGAGAGAGAGATCAACTTTACTACGCAAGTTAGTAATGCTATTGACGGGCGTGTGACGGCGACCCGCAAGGAACCGCCACATTCTGTCCGGAAAGAATAATTTCCACTTGATCACACTTTGGTGGCACATGTCGCGGTCGCTATCGGCAGGTGTGACCGCGCAAACACACCAGCAATGATCACGATACATACACAAATACACACTATTCACATTTGACCGGCTTATAGATAGACAGAGTAAATACAGAACATTCAACAATGTTAACACATATTTGTTATACGCGTTTCTTAGTAAATCTTCATTAATTTAATTATACCACTGCAAAAAAGTGTCCAGGGAAATATCTGGGGTAATTTCTTAAAGGGAATCAAATAAAATCGCGTCTTTCATTTTCCCATCATGGCCTTGAAAAAAGTAATGATAAGAGGTGTCTGGCCTTTGACAGCAAGAGTACCTGGGGTGGTCAAGTAGGTGATATCTGTATAGATCATTGTTTAGTTGGCTGCACTTATTTTTTAGTTTGCATGTTATGATATGATCGCGTCTTTTACCAAATGAATAGCCTGTAGTGAATTGGTCTTGCACGTGTTGATACTTGTTTGTAAGATTAGTTTAGAAAACCCGAAACTGAGGTAGCTGATTTTACTGCTATATGCAGGTTAATCCATAATTGGATAACACTGTGTATGAAAGAGTTTTTAAATATTTCAAGATGGTCGTTCGAAGGAATAAATTCGTCCGATTTTCTAAAGTTATGGTCTGTGACATCACCTACACTTCTAGGAATGACATCTGTTATATAATCGGGGCAATCTAATTGTACGAGTTTATAGTATAATATACGTTTCTTTTGCTTACGACGCTCGCGTAATGGGAGTACGCCATACTCTTTATAACATATTTCTAAAGGTGTAGACTTTGGCAAGTCGGTTATTATTCTCATAGATTCATTTAGATTTGCTTCAAGTCTTTCAGAATCCCGGCGAGAGCACCTATCACAAACTGTACTACTATATTCGAGCACAGGTCGTAAACATGCAGTGTAGATTTTGGAAAAATTGCTTAAGGCATACTTCATTTGGCTCATGCTAGCTAACATATGTCCTGTTTTCTTTGATATTTGCTCTATATGAGCAGTCCATTTCAACTCTTTTGAAACGGCTAAACCAAGATACTTACTGGATTGTACTGATGATAATAGTGCATTATTTAAGAAGATAACTGGTGATATGAAAGTACGTGAATTTGTTATAGGTAGATTCACGATTTGTGTAGCATTGAAACGGACTAACCATCGTCTGGACCGTGCGCAATTTAAGCTTACGTCGCTGTTTGATTGTCTCTCTATTTCGATGGCTGGTGCACTGCAGCAGGATAATGCAGAGGCGACGGCGTATGATCTCAAGATGTTCTCAATATTCTGTGAGCTATATACACCGGAAGAGTGGACCCGAACGTCGGGGGACGCCTGCTTCTAGTTGGCTCGTTGTATATGTGTCTTGAGTAACTGAGACGCATCGCTTTCTTGACGAGGGTTAGCTCTTAAACCATGTAAGAAGACATCCTCCTAGCCCGTGCTCCTCTAATGTAAACAGCATACCTCTCTGCCAGACTCTGTCAAATGCCTTCCAAATATCGTAACGTATAATGCATAACAATTTGCGTGCATCTAGTGTATATGGCAGGATGTGGCACAACGCAATAACTTGAAATACAGTTGAATACCCTGGGCGGAAGCCAGATTGGTATTTATATAGAAGATTATGCCAAATACGGTAATTATAAACATTAAAAAAAGATCATTTCCATAGTTTTTCCCACAGCACTTAGCAGAGAAATTGGTCTATAATTCGGTAATTCCCGATCGCCTTTCTTAAATAATGCGAACGCGGTGGCCGTTTTCCATGCATCGATATATGTATTGCATAGCAGGTATAACGGAAAGGCTATGGAGTGCATCGTTTCTTTGAGCATTTTATGATGTATCTCATCACTGCTAGACGCTTTGTTTAACTTCAGTGTCTTAATAACGTTACTTATTTCGGACGCCTGAATCAAAATGTCGGAACGTATATTATTAGTTTATTCTGTCAAGCATTGGTAAGTGCGCACCTGTAACATCGACGTTTGAAATGGATGAGAAATAATTATGTATATATGTTGTTTTTTCCAAGTCAGTGGTAGCATATTTTGCACGACAATTATCATTGTATGTCAGAGGAGGAATAGGTGTTGTAGTACCGCCATTTATAAGTTGTTTAACTAATTTCCAGTAAGGACGTGTTTTGTGAACAGATAGGCCATGAATCATTAAATCGGCGGATCCCACGAAGTCCTGCTTTGCCTTCTTCTTCATATCCTTAACTTTATTACGTTGCCTTTTAAATGTATGCCAGCCATGTTGATGCTAACCGCGTCTTGCTTTTTTCTTAATACGTTCTCTTTGTCGGATTTCTCGCCTTAAGGCACCGTCAAACCAAGGTTTGTCACCTGACCTAATGTTCACTACTCTGTGTGAGATATATTCAGTTACCATATCTAGAAATAGAGTGGTAAATAGATCGATCGACGCTAACACGAGCAAGGTGTGGGCGGATACTAACTAGAGACATGCGGGCATAGCTAACACTGGAAAGGGTCATTACGTCACAACATGTAAGCTGAGGTCACAATCATGTTAACGTATTATAATTCCGTCATGACGCTAGAAAAGTTCGCCAACTGTATACATGTATACAATGTTTGTCTTTGATAAATTTACACATTTTGAAGTTACATTGCCTGGGAGCTGTTGCTGTCATAGGAACTCTGTCAACATTGTTTCAAAATATGCAGCGGTTTACTTGCATAGTTACCATGAATGCGGAATCTGGTAATTCAGAGTTCAACGCGTGGAAGAAGTGGCTGGAGCTAAGCTGGAAATGGCCGGTCATACCTAGAAATGTATGCCTCCTCTATTGGCACAATGCCTATAAACAGCTCACTATCGCTAGGCTCATTCTGTCGCATCACAGGTCAATACCACTATACCATTTTTTGCAGGTAAAAGATAGCATCCCAAGGAAAATAGTGATATCGAAGATGGCTAGGACATACAGATACGGGTCAAAATATAGCCCGCTGACCACGGGAAGCGCGTGCAATAGACCTTTCCGCCCATCTCTAGCTAAGCTCCACCCACACCTCACTCGTGTTGGACTCGTTCGATCTCTGAACTCTCTGCCTCAATTTTCAGGAAACCATGCAGGTAAGATATTGAATATTTTGGAACTAATTTGACTGGGCGCTGTTGCTACCTCTGGCAGTAACAGCGGCCAGACAGATTCGCTTCAAAATAGTCAGGAGCATGTTTATTAAATAGTAGCCATACAATTCGGACAACGTGTCTGTCTATTAAGAGCTTAGGACGGGCCAAATATAATAATCATCTATGACGCAATGTTCGTGACGTCATTCTACACGCCCGATAGCTGATTATGATGTCATATGACGTCAGATTGATAGATGGGTGCACTGGAAAGGTGAAGTGTATTAAAACCGACCAGGTTGTGCAATCAACATGAGATGGTTAATAATACAGATTTCATCGCGCAATCATATCTGTATTATTATATGGATGTAAGGCCCGATTTATAAGTCGGACTTCGGATGTGCCGTGCTAAACCTGCCTGAAAATGGCAGAGTCCACTATATAAATCAGCCAGACTTTATTAGCTGAGCGCGACAGAAAGTTCGACTTATAAAACTGGCCTTAGTGTGCATGTACCTTTGCGCATCATTCTCTTCTTAAACACAGATAGCACGATGATCTTGAAAATAATTAGTTTAATGTGTATATTGACAAGAGATAATCAGTGCAGCTTAAGAAAACTCCATGCATGACATTTAAATGAATTACTCCCAAAGACGGTCTCAGACAGATTACTACCCTGCTTACCGCCATTTACTGACATATATACTTACGTACTGAGAACTAGTGCATTAATAGCATATATTATACAATAGTTAATGGCAAAAGTAATTATTTCACAGACGTAGTGTATGGCGCAATCGGAAACAAAATAATAGAATGCCAACTATAGAAAATATTGCCATGTTGTAAATTAAGTGTGCTAATGTCACACGTCCTATCCCCTTAATCCTCAAATTTGCTTTTAACAACTTCAATAGAAAATGTCCATTTGCAGACCAAAAGACTATTTTTTAATTTACCCCTGGAATGACTGGCTCGGTTATCGGGATAGTCACCTCAGCAGTAAATTTTAAAATAGTCTTCTCTTGGTCCGCAAATGGATTTCTCGAGACAACTACAGATGCCGTTTAAGGCTGAGATGAGTGCTACAGTGTTAAATAAAAGAGTTTAAATCGGCCATTTAAGATATTTATCATCACATATGATTTGAATGGAGGAATCATATTGCCACACCCATATCCGTGTTCGGATCGATGGAATACCTAACTCCATAAATCTCAATTTCAGGGGAAAAAATACAGGTAAGATGTTGAGTATTTTGAAACTAATTTGACCGCATGCTGTTGCTGCCATTCATTGCGCAATTTATTACAACGTCGACCTAGATGCGACGCAATTGCAGGTGACAGCATTTACTTGAACGGCAGATTGGATTCATCAATTAAGTAACCACCGTATTTACCGACAACTGTCTCGTTTCGGTAACACATTTGGAAACATATAATAATGTTTAGTAAATCAAATAGCAAGTTCTACTTGTATGATCGCATTCATTTGGCGACTTTCACAGTACCCGATTTGCTATACGAGTTAATTTCGTATACTGTTACACTTCCTCCACACGCGTTGCTACCATCCAGAAGCTGGCTCTTTGTTCTTGTAAGTCTAAGAGCGATCAGGGGACTGCATTCGAGCGTGTCTATCTGTAGGCTATGCCTGTGAATTACCATGGTGTCCGAAGCTGTATCTCGAAACTCATAAACAGCATTTAACACGGACATGGTGCAATTGTGATTTCATACATTTTGTAAATATGGGATTTAAGGAATAGCTACCTTGCTACCCACCGAGACCCTTGAGAATCTTCTGGGACTCGGACCAATATTTGCTTATGACCTTTGCCCTTGTGTGATAGACATCGCATTTGACCTTGTGTAAATATGTCATCTCATTCATGAATGTTCATATACGATCTAAGTAACTGGCCGCGTTGAACAGTCACTGAATACATAGTGTTTGTTTATAGAATTAGGTTAATCATCAACGATTGCATAACGATTGAATAACAATAGGCAGTGCTGTGTTTAATGCGTGGGTTATGGATGATTATTTGACGAATTATGAAGTACTGTTTAGGCAATGGCGTGATACTATTCTAGCAATAGAAAGTAGCTTACCGTGAGCTGTTGCTCGATGCTGTTGCTATACTGAACCAAAACGGTTTAGCAACACTGAGAATATTAATGTATAAATGTTATTTAACAAAAACAATACATTGATTCAAAAATATTATTTAATTGATAGGTAATTTTCCAATTTGAACAACGGTCTCTTGTTACTGTAATGCTAGCATCGCGCCTTTAACACGGCACCATTCAACGGACGGGTCCAATTTACATAATGACACTGAGCTGTCAATACCGGTTGTGACCTCCGCGCGCATTAACTACCACCGTACATCAATTTCTCATGCTTTGAATTAAGCACCTGATCTCACGAAGAGGAATCACATCCCATTCCTGGAGCAGTGCAACTTCCAGCTCCAGCACGTTGCGAAGATGTGGATGGTTCTCACGCACCATACGGCCAAGAATATCCCACACGTGTTCGATAGGAGACAGGTCCGGTGATTGCGCTGGCCAGTCCAACAGCGGAACGTTGTTAGCCTCAAGGAAATCACTCGAGGCCCTAGCTGAATGAGGACGGGCGTTGTCTTGCTGGAACAGAAAGTATGCATGATGCTGCATAAAAGGGATGCCAACAGGTGCGACAACTTCTTCACAGTAACGTTGAGCCGCTAAATTTCCGCGAATCACAATACGATCTGTATTGCCATTTTCATGGATTCCAGCCCACACCATGACACTGGCGGCACTGAATCTGTCGTGCTGAATGATGTTGGCTGCATCATACCGTTCTCCTAAACGTCGCCAAACCCGTTGCCTACCATCCGCCACATCCACACCAAAATCTCGACTCGTCACTGAACAAAACGTGGCTCCATTGTTGAGCACGCCATCGCTGATGAGTTCTTGCCCATGCACACCGATTCTCGATGTAACGCTCTGTAAGCAGAACAGCAACAAGTGGACGACGGGCATGCAGTCCAGCATCATGGAGTCAGTTTCGAACAGTTTGTGCATGCACTGTAGTGCCGGTAGCGGTGTGCAAATTACGGGACAGCCGCGGCGCAGTCTCAAACCTGTGACGTCGTGATGACGTCACTAAGTAGCGGTCTTCTCGTGGTGTTGTTGCTATCGGTCTGCCAGATCGTGGCTGGTCAGTAACATTTCCAGTTTCCTGCTCACGTTGGCAGAGACGGGAAATGGTTGAGGCGTGAACATTAAAATGTCGAGCAACAGCGCGAACGCTCTGCCCAGCAGCGAGTCTTCCCATTGCTTCATGGCGCTGATTTTCGGGTAGCCCTGGGTGGCGGCCCATGATCGGTAGGGACCACTATTAAGCGTTTTCTGTTAACGTTCGTTATCTGCTTTTGCAATATGGTGAATTGTTGCCTTCGCTACCAGCCAATGTTGGCCAGTGCATGAAAAATGCATTTTCACATGCAGTAAGTGTGCGGCCGAGAAATGCAAGACATGATTTGCATTTCTTCATGATCAGCGAGACATTACATTGACGAAACATGCCTGCACATTTGGTATAAATGGACGCATAGTTTTAATACAACAAACCAAACTTCACTGTTGCTAAACTTCTTTGGCTCAGTATATGTTGCAGATTTCCATATAAATGTAAGTTACTTTGTACCAGTATTCTGTTTGAATTAATCCCATTTTAGAACGGTAGCGATTTGGTTGCTGTGACCAAGAAATATATAAGCGTTAAGCTAGTATGTGCCAAGAATGATGCTGTGTATCACCTGTGAAATAAGACCTCCGTCTTTAGGAAGAATTAAGAATAAAATGCACATTAAGAGGTTGAAAAGCAAGATATGGATAGATTAGATACGAGAATGTCTTAAGGATGTTTCCTCGGTATATAATGTATCAATATCTTGCAAGGCAAAGATATAAAAGATTATTTGGAGAATCAAATATAGTATTTGGCTGGCTGTAATAGCATGCTCAGTAAACCAGTTCTGTTTCTGGTAAATTATTGAGATGACGAATTCTGGCAAGCACTGCTGGAATATTAGGGGATTTCTATGACCACGCCTATTGTATATGACGGGTCAGTGATCAGATTGTGGGGTAGCTTGATGGACGCGGACTGTTGCCACCGGTGGCTAAATACGCGTATCCATCACTAGAAGGCAATCATAATGATTCAGAGTTAAGGTCATCAGCAGTGCTGGCACAACAACATAGAATGTGAAGAATGTAAAACTATGATTGGAATGCTTGATTGACGAGTTTGTCAAACAACAAGTGTTTGGAAAAAGCCGTCAATCTTTGTCAAATTCAAGCTGGTTAGAACCGCCTTAATCTGATCGATTGGGATGCGGGGGCGACCAATCAGATCACTGAAAATGTTGGGAATCACAGAGGAAGCCCTGTTTGATGTCATTATAGAGTGTCATATGCCTACGCAAAGCAAGTCCTATATAATACCTGTGCACCATGTATGTGCAATCATTTTACCATCTCGATTCCTTTACGAGAGAAAGACCGTTTTCGTGAAGTAGTATTCAGCTTGTAATTCGAGTTTATATCAGAAGTTATACCAGTTGTGTAAGCCTGCAATACGGCTATCTAGTTTGTTTGTAAAAATTATCAGGTTTAATAAAAGTATTAATTTTATATTCAAAAGTTATACGAGTTCTAGTTGTTCCCGAAGTAGATTAGAGAAAGGAACATCCTTTCCCGAATTCGGTAAGAATTAGTTTAAAGTAGATTAGACGGGTAAGACCAAGTTCGTAACGACACCCGAAAATCTTCAATTTGGACGTGATTTGAACAAATCTGAATACATAAAAGAAAATACACAAAATCCCGTAATTCAAAAGAAAATATATTTCGAGAAAAGAACGGTTGGTACCTTTATGTTCAACGCAGCGTCCGCGTGCGCTCACGCACACACACACACACGCACACACACGCACGCACGCACGCACGCCCGCCCGCCCATCCACCCGCCCGACCACTGATGATAGCCTAGTGTGCTAGACCTGTGTGGCATTGATATATGTGTACTAAAATAAGACAAATTGCACTCCTTTGAAGTACTGTTGACTACAGCTGCACCCACCAAACTGACCAGCCATTTCTCGTAAACCAGCATGCAACATCAGGATTATATAGAGAACCTTCCGGCACAGCGAGAGGAAATGCCTCGTGCGGGCCGTCGTCAATATAATATCATCCAACAGTATTTGGGCTTGACTAAGGATATTGAGCCGTAAGGAGAAGGTTATTTATAACTGTGTATAGCAGTTTATATTAAACAAGTAGGAAACCTTGTGTGACCCTCCTATTTACATTATCACTTAGGTATTGTTAAGATAAGTCATTTTCTGCCGAGATAATAATCGGCTAGAGACAGTAGCGCCTATGTAAACGAGTAAATCAGCATTGGCTTAACCCGACTTAAACCAGCATTCGGCCAACACCAGCAGTTGAGTCGAAATTACGGCATACATAAAAGCAAACTCTTTTAGTGGGCAACATGTATTCAAGACACACGGGAATAACTAATACCGCGGATGACACCATAGTATGGAATTGTGATGTATGCAGGAATGCCTGCACGGCCTCACTGGAACGTTATCGCTCCGCCGATCCAAGAGATTGGCTTTTGTATCCATTGGAACTCCCACCTCTTCAGAACGGGAAACCCAGAGAACTAACCAGCACCTTCATCTGGCAGATTCGTACCCAACGTACGGACCGAACTGTCACGAGGAACAACGCGGACGCACCGACGCTACACGAGTTAGATGTGAACCAGCAAGGCGTGCCACGGGATTGATGAATACGATCTGCCACTCAATTATAAGACGTCATAACGGCTGCAGAGAATACTCCGTAACGACACTGGAATACCCTGTCAAGTGTACGATTGTGTGTCTTTGATGTATTTACAGGTAAATGAACACTGTGATGGATACTTTTCGACTAGTTTGACTGGTGGTGTTGCATTACATTATCCAATAACGCATCTGTATAGTTACCTTGAATTTGGGATTCTGAGAATCTAGTGTTCAAAGTATTTAATCAATCCTAACACACAGAACGAGTGTGTGGAGCATCGCTAGAAATGGGTGGGTATAGCTAGAAATGGATTCCCTTTGGCAGCGTTCTATATGAACGCAGTTCAGGTTTGTGTGTGAAGAAGTTGCACGAGACCATGCATCAAGACGGTTAATAACACATTATGAATCAAAATCACAGAAGTTGTTAATGCAATCGTATGTGTAAGCTGTTGTATGTTTTGAAAGTGAACTGTAAACTGTTACTAGCATAGGATGCATAGCTCCCGCTTTCATTGCATCACCATGGCACACGATTACGGTCGAAATCAAGTACGCATGCGCATAATTGCTCGGGTATCTTGGTCAGCAGTTTACTACATAACAAAGAGGAGATGTTCAGAGAATTCTTATTTTCCTATTCTATTTATATCTTGCTTGTAAAATAACACATATGCCTGGAAAGGACATTTGTATTAGCTATTAGTTGATGTAGATTATAATAATCTACATACGTTAAAGTTACTTCGTTTTTATATTATATGTAGATGATACTCCCTTCCATAGGAATATATGGGCCATCCACAAATAGTATAGTTCAATGTGAGGATGTTTCTACTTTGAACATGAATTTATAACCTTTAACACAAGCTCTAAAATTAATAAGACTATGTGTCAGAAAGTATGGATAGCCAGGATTACGAATCTGTAAAGATTCTATTTTGGTGATAAGTCTTTGTTGCTTCCTTTTGCATTTGAATGTTTGAAATCATAATCAAATCAAAGATATTTGTTGAAAACAACAGTGTGGTAGGCATGTGCGAAAGGGCGCCACGATGCGGTCATTTCTTTACCACACTGACAAGTAAAGTTGCTACTGATTCACGGTCCTTATGACACTCCGACCCACCAGTGTTTGGATTGGGAGTCCATGAACGTGTTTGGTGGAGTGGTGGAAATAAATACATAAATCAGCAAATGAATGCATGGATGAATGGATGGATGGATGGATGAATGGAGGGATGGATAGGTGGGTGGGTGGGTGCGTCTGTGGATGGATGGTCTTGGATGGATGAATGGATGGGTGTGAGGGAGGTAGGGAGTTAATGATGGATGGATGGATGGGTGGGTGGGTGGGTGCATGGGAGGGTGGCTGGGTTGGTGGTGGGTGGATACGTGGGTGAGTGGGTGGGTGGATGGTTGGATGGATGGATGGATGGATGGATGGATGGATGGATGGATGGATGATGGGTGTGCGTGTGGGTGCGTGGGTGGGCGGGTGGGTGGATGGATGGATGGATGGATGGATGCATGGATGGATGGATGGATGGATGGATGGATGGATGGATGGATGGGTGGGTGGGTGGATAGATGGATGGATGGATGGATGGATGGATATGTGGGTGGATGGATGGGTGTGCGTGTGGGTGCGTGGGCGGGCGTGTGGGCGGGCGGGCGGGCGGGCTGGCGGGCGGACTGGCGGGTGGGCGGATGGGTGGGTGGATGGGTGGGTGGATGCTGGCTGGCTGGCTGGCTGGCTGGCTGGCTGGCTGGCTGGCTGGCTGGCTGGCTGGCTGGCTGGCTGGCTGGCTGGCTGGCTGGCTGGCTGGCTGGCTGGCTGGCTGGCTGGCTGGCTGGCTGGCTGGCTGGCTGGCTGGCCTGGCTGGCTGGCTGGCTGGCTGGCTGGCTGGCTGGCTGGCTGGCTGGCTGGCTGGCTGGCGGGCGGGCGGGCGGGCGGGCGGGCGGGCGGGCGGGCGGGCGGGCGGGCGGGCGGGCGGGCGGGCGGGCGGGCGGGCGGGCGGGCGGGCGGGCGGGCGGGCGGGCGGGCGGGCGGGCGGGCGGGCGGGCGGGCGGGCGGGCGGGCGGGCTGGCTGGCTGGCTGGATGGATGGATGGATGGATGGATGGATGGATGGATGGATGGATGGATGGATGGATGGATGGATGGATGGATGGATGGATGGATGGATGGATGGATGGATGGATGGATGGATGGATGGATGGATGGATGGATGGATGGATGGATGGATGGATGGATGGATGGATGGATGGATGGATGGATGGATGGATGGATGGATGGATGGATGGATGGATGGATGGATGGATGGATGGATGGATGGATGGATGGATGGATGGATGGATGGATGGATGGATGGATGGATGGATGGATGGATGGATGGATGGATGGATGGATGGATGGATGGATGGATGGATCCGGTGCGGTGCGGGCTGAAAAGAAAGAAAGACGGGCAGATACATGGATTGATAAAAGGGCAAGTCATGTTGATGTAATAATATAGTTTAGTGTCCAACCTTACAAATTTGCTGATAAAACAAAACAGTTCATCAATGAGTTTGGATGTGGTGAAAATTAATGGCTAATTTTCCTGTCTTTAACGGGCACGTTATGGATACTAATGCGAGTTCATTAAGGACACCGTGTTGCGTAATACATCTTACTTTTCGCAGTGAATGTGTTGGTGTCCACAAGATCGCGTATTTCCTAAGATACGTGGTCTTATGACCACCTATCTTAAAGAGCTACCGTCGTGTGGCCCTCTAAAGTGGGTCCATTATAAATAGTGTCTACCGTATGCGCAATGCGAGGGGCCTGCTATCTGCATTATTAAGAGGTGGGGAGGGCGTGAATAGGGTAACCCTTATTGCCTTTACAGTTGCCTTAACCAGTGACTTCGTAGCATAAGTTAGCTAAAACAGAACATGTCTTTCCAGGTTAGAACACGAATTATTCTTAGTAGGCATACTCGAATGGAAATGAAAAGAACTAAATCTTGTATCTCTCAAATATCGCACATTACATTATTTACGATGTAGGAATGTAGTTACTGAAGATTTTGATACTAATTTGGTTTAAAGATGCCGATTACAGTGAAAGCAATAACTTACTGTAGAATCGAAGTTAAAATATTTCACTTGTTGCCCGAATATGAGATACTGAGCTGTCAAGGTTGAAAATGCTTAGATGTGTAGTGTCATAGCCCAGATCGTAGGCCTACTAACACATGGCTGCCACTGCATAGCTAGCGCTGGCGACACAGGAAATCGCCCAAAACTGGAAATGTGTGAATATAACGTATGCTGTTATGGTACACAGGGTAGAGCTGGTATAATTCATTGTTGGGAATGCATCGTCAACACGATCATCATGTAGGCCTAATGTTGTAACATAACATGCGCGTTATCAATCATCATCAATCAACATTATCAAGTATCATCATTGAGCATTATCATTACTCATCATCATAATAATTGTCAATCAGCATCATATATATGTGCAATGTAAATGCATGTAAACATTAACTGTAGCACGAGATTCGCATGCTGGCACGCTATAGCTAAAATAGTTTTAGGCCGGCCCAGCTTTAAGTGTTAATTAGAATGGGCATTTAAATTGTAATTTTCCAAACGGATCACTCTAGATCATTCTACATGACGGTGACTTTTTGGTTATACATAAAAATAAAAAATATGTATATGTATATATGAATTTGACTGAAAGTCGTTATTTTCATGGGTATCGTTGGCTTTCAGTCAACTCCCAGTCAACATGCTCAGCAAACTATTGCAGCAACAGCTTCCAGTCAAATTTGTTTCAAGAAAGTCAACGTACTATTTATTACATCGTATACAAGTATATCAATTTCTTTAAATGCTAATATTTCTAGGCTAAAATATTCTTAATCTATTTAACATAATTTCATGTATATTTAATATCATGTAAGAAATATTATGCTGAATATTTGATACTATTTTGACTGGAAGCTGCTGTTGTCGCAGGCGCGGGCGGGTTCCTGTCAACTTCCGGTCAAATTACTTTTAAAATATTCAACGATTTTCTAGCATTTATTTTGAAATTTAGATTTCAGGGTATACTTCCGCCTACCCGTTTTCGGAGAAGACGATACATTATAGGAAATACCAAAATCGACAGAGCTGAGGTGACATCTTAGCGTTTTAACACGCTAAGGTTTCAATACAGGTAGACATAGTGCTGGTAGCAATGTATGCTGCATTTCAATGGGTAGAAATGATAAACACCAAATATCAATTCAATTCAATTTATCTACACCCAGGCCACCATGTGGCATATCAGACGCCTTTGACAGCATGGCGGGAAACAAAGGGTGCCTCTGAAAGTGCGAAGACTCGCGTGTCTGTGTTGTTCATGGTCAAATGGTCAGCTACGGAGACGATAGCAGCGCCACTTAGTGTTCTCAGTGAGACGGCGAAAATAGGAACTAGAGGAAGATAACTCGTATGACACATTTGCCCTCCCATTGTTGGGAATGGATATCCAATATTTACAGTCGTTTGCCGACATAATACTGGCACCACCACCCACCAATCAATCTATGTTTCTGTCGTATCTTAGTACGAGGGAATGCTATCTCGAAAACAATTATTCCCGGTATGGATATATGGAGATCAGGTTGTTTCTAACCTCAGCTGATGATATGTCAAATCCTGATATTCTATGTGCATGACACTTATTGATTTTCATTACTGCTATTAAAGAACATATTGCATAATAACCCGCCAACTCTTGAAATTTACGATTGTTGATGGGGTTCATAATCCTCTGCTTTATCTCCCGTATGGAATTGCTTCCTATTCCTACGAATGCCTGTAGAAATAGGAAGACAGAGCCGGATTAAGGAAAGACCTAACTGGGCTACTGCCCCTTGGATCCGATAAATAAAGGGCCCACACATAACAATAAGTATCGCAGTTTATCCATTTGAACCTGTAGTCCCAGTATCCCGCTGTTGCTGCTCTGATATATGTATACGCTGTTGAATATTTTGAAACCAAGTTGACTGGAAGTCCGCGCCAGGTTTCAGCCAAATTAGTTTCAAAATATTCAACCGTTACATTCGCAAGGAATGTATTATATTCGACTGGTTGCGATGATGAACTTGTAGTAGGAGTAGCAGCAGCAGCAGCAGCAGCAGCAGCAGCAGCAGCAGCAGCAATAGTAGTAGTAGTAGTAGTAGTAGTAGTAGTAGTAGTAGTGGTGGTGGTAGTAGTAGTAGTAGTAGTAGTAGTAGTAGTAGTAGTAGTAGTAGTAGTAGTAGTAGTAGTAGTAGTAGTGGTAGTAGTAGTAGTAGTAGTAGGAGTAGTAGTAGTAGTAGTAGTAGTAGTAGTAGTAGTAGTAGTAGTAGTAGTAGTAGTAGGAGTAGTAGTAGTATTACCGCAATAACATCATTATTGGTGCCCGTTCCTAGTAATCTGTTATATTTCCGTCCATGTAGCTTCAAGCTATATTATATCTTCTTTGATTGAAGTGCATTTCTGACATAATTTCACCAGAGGAAATAAATAGCAAATACTCTAGATTATTTTACGACAGTTTTCGACATTTAGCATGGTTAAATCTTTGCTGGAGGCGAAGCCACGATCAGCACGGATCGCTGTGATTATTGTATACCTTTTTAATATCCATCGGAATGTGGTTGATTAACGAGGTTAGCGTTACATGTTTCATGTGGCATAATTTTACAAAATTGATAAACAGCTTGGAGGTAAACAAACCGGAAATGGACACTAAGCAGTCTTTATTAATCATGTAGATTATTAACGGACATACGGTCACACACTATCGCTCTTTGTCTCTAAAAGATCCAGTGAAAACTGTATTCTCATATTGATGCACGTGAACAAACAATTCGGGTCCTTTGATTCAATGGATGAATCCACGTTTAGCTATGCCTCACCCATCTGTAGCTAAGCTCCACCAACGCTTCGCCCGTGTTGGGATCAATCAAACCCAGCACTCTCCGAATCTCAATTTTCAGAAAACTATACAGGTAAGATGTTGACTTTTTATTTTATGTATACTATGGCAGCTTTGGTGCCCAATCAAAGTAGTTTCACAATATTCAACAGAATATTTATTAGGTAGTAACGCCACACAATTCGTACATATGGCTCTATTAATATGGAGATTTCCGCAGCAACCCAAAGAGTAAGATAAATGGTACCCCGCTCTGCTGTGCGCCTCGGTACTGCTGATATTGTTGCGTGCCGCGTCATGATGAACTTAGCTTTAATTCCTCCAATAAGCTATGGATTCGTAGAACAGAGATGCCTTTGAAAAATGCAAACGTTATACAACGCAACCTATGCATCCATGCACCTGCATATCTATTACCATGCCAACTCCAATGGCAGATCTAGATACACGTGATGGCTGCCATCGCACACGCCTCCGCACCCTCACTTTACAACCACGCCCTGACATAAATTCCAACGATGCACTATACAAGATGAGGAATATACCGACTCTTTGTGTAAAGTCATCAAGCAAAGTTCATGTTTGCTCGTATGCCCAGGTTAGCAGAAGACACACCAGCGCAGAGAGCCCTGAAATTCGCTATACTGGTGGCCAGCAAATATTAAGCCAGGAGAAGACGGCATTGCAAAGATCTTATTGCGAAGTGACCTCAAGAAAACCCGACTTAGTACATTCAACTCAATAATGAACCTGAAGAAGCTACAGTGGTCAGAAGTGAAGACGGACTGTTTTTCGGATCTAGGATATTTCTGCTCATATAAACACATAATGCAGTAGTTGTATTACATCCTGGCGTATTGAGAAAGCAAACTAAAATGGTTCATACAGCAGATACGCTAATGCACGATGTCTGTTATATCATTCTCGGACCCCATATATAGGTCAATGACCGTATCGTTTGTTTAAAACATCAGTATTATTGCCTTCAACATGTAAAAGGTATTTTGAAAATAACTTTGCTTTAAGGTGTATATCGTCAACAAGATATGCGAATCGTCTGTGACATTAAAAATAATTAATTCCTGAAAATGTCTGACAGATTAATGCACAAATTCCTATCAACTGTTGCCATGACATACCAAGGTAATGAGGCATGGCGCGTTGCCAAATTATACATAATTTAAATGTCAAACTGAATTATTTTATTGACGCATTCGCAACCGCAAACTAAAGTCAAATATATTGTGGACCTCAGAATACACTTTATCGACTTACAAATTACATAACCAAATAACATGCGTCTGAAAAGAAACACACTCATTTGTCTCCACAAATTGATTAAAATAGCAAGATTTGCGAATATCTATTTATATTGACGGCGATATAGCTGTCGAACAAATGAAAACCAAATACAACGCACTTTGGATGGAGAACTTGGGACGTATATATTTGCTTAATACAACGGTGTCGACCAGTATGCGCGCAATCATACAGAACGACTCCTCTGTGGCCAAGTTGGTGCACACGCCGATGTGATGTCGCATACAACATGTTCCTCGCTTGCCTGGCAAAAAAACTATCGATACCTGGATGGCAACTTAATCGTCACTCACGTGGTGGCATCACAGGTGTGTCAATCACTGATGCAGTTGAAAAAACCTTGCATTATTCCCTTAATTACGCCCACAACATAGCAATCAAATGCCTTCAAATCTGATTCATTCCGGCTGATTGGCCATGCAATTCAAATCAATTGTCAGAGGACATGGTGTTTTACTTGTCAGATGATGATTGCTTTCCTATAAATTGCGCTAAGGGGTTTTGTGTATTACTGTAATTCAATGTTATCATTCACATGCCGGCTACCACGATCCACTATAGATTTATAGTACTTGATGTGTTGAACAAAACATCCACGCGTTCGATTCCAGTGTGTGGGTTAGTATGTGCACAATACAAAGCACTGCATGCCACACTGGGAGAGGTTATAGAGTATATCCACAGCAATGAAAGTATTTTGATGTGTCCCAAAGTCCGGCAATCCTACATAATCCCAAGATCTATGTAGCACTGATCAGTCTGTATGCCAATGAGAACAATACTGCCGAAGAATGTTGATATTTGGTCCTGCATAGCGGAGATAATTACATTAATGTATTTGATATTGTTCTATGTTGATGCTTACTTCTGGTAATTCACAGAGTCCTGCCAGATTACATTGTCCTAGCTGCTTGGCGTTGTTGACGGTTACTGAAACAATTCAGTTGCGATACTGTGTAGTGATGGATCCGGATTCAAACACTTATTTTCTGCAAGGAAAGCAACGATGTTCTTGGTATCGTTCACATCCCTTTCTTGAGTGGCCTTTGTTGTATGTTTATGATGTTCACGTGTTGTTTGTATTAAACACGTGACATTCTACATTGTTACATTAGCTTCTGCACATTTTGGCATGGATAGAAGCCAGATCTAGCACCGCGTTGCTGTGATCTGACAACCCTGCGTTAAACCACTGCTGGTTTTCATACTTCGCATCAGAATGTGTTTTATGGTAAGAGTGGGGAACCCAGTCCAATACGGATCAGTTCTTCGTATTGCATGACAAGCACTTATGACATGCATGCCCACGTCTTGATGCTGCATATTCTGTATTGCATGTAAAAACCTAAATATATGCCGATTTTACATAGCGATTATGACCAGATGTTTCATACTATGGCAGCATGTCATACAATGTCTGAAGATTCAGGTCCCCATGTCCAGTAAGCTCAGTGCTGATGAAATGACGGAGCATGCCTGAATGTCTATCATATCCATGTACATTAACCGTGGCAGATATGTATGTGGTTCCTTCATAAACTCCTTCTTAATCTGAAGACTTTCGAAAAATTGTATCTATCAATTTTGGATGAATGCACTAGATGAATTAATTTAACATCAGCAGTCAATTGGCCAAACAGTTAGACTGCATAGCTCTACAATATCTTGCTCAACATTCTGACTTATCTGGGTTATCACGTGTCTCACCTTGAAGCGTGCTTCCTAGAAGTCCCTATTCCGAATATGTTGTTTCCAACTGCAGCGGAAGTCGGAGGCTATCCATATCCGCCATCATTAGTGTGTTTAGGGCTGCACCGGCATGCCACTGTCCTCGGATCGCGCTTGCAATGGCCTGTCCACTTAGCATGTGCCAAACAACATTCCTGGCATACGCAACTCCCTGGAGGTCTTATAGAACAAAAACCGCCATTAGAGGCAATGGATCCAAGACGCTTATTTGCATACAGCAAACACCTAGGCTAAAGACAAGAGATGTCAAGTCGGTACCTTCTGGCTCACTCTATATTATCAACAAGGATTTCCACCACAATGGTTGACTGATGTGCAGGGCTAGAAAGTAACCACTGATCCTGTGATCCGTAGGCTTTTTTCACATACCGGTCATTACCGGATTACTGCTTTAGCACAGTGAGGGACCCAGCTGGATCGCGGTAGGCCACTACAGTGGTTTTGAGAACTGTCCATTTGTAGGCCAAGAGAAGATGATTTTTGAACATGTACCACCGGAATGACTGGGTTTGAGAAACGAACCAGTCATTCCAATGGTAAGTCTTCAACATGAGTCTTCTTGTGCCTTACACATGGACATTAACTCAGCTGGCTTCCTGATAATTAACTGATTAATTATCCTAATAACATGGTGTACATCATGCATTCGGAACATTTGAGTAATGTTATTTATGTGTATACAACTGCACGGATCAGTACAACAGATGGAGTTGCTGGTGTACTGATCCGTATGGATAACGATTACAAAATGTGAATTTCTAGCATTGAGTGTGGCATTGCAATGCTTAGACTGTGCGCATACACATCTCAATGCTGAGTATACACATGTTAACTCTCTAAGATTCATGTCAAGAATAGGAAGGAATACAACAGATCACTGACCAGGGTACGTTCCCTAGTACACATGTATTCACGTTTCCAGAGAGGCTCCTACTAAGGAGGGTTTCTTCTAATTTTCATTGATGCTAATACAATATTGCTTTTACTTAATGCTAGTTAACAAGTACAGGAAGTACGCAGTAGAATACACTCAATTAATAATAGCATGTCTGAACTAATGCTATTAAAGTATCTTCCTCAAAGTCAGTAACGTATTATATCAGTCAACTTTAGGCCGTCTCAGTGAGCTTGGTCAACTAATATATACAATTTAGTTCCAGGTATTCAGACGTTTAGTATGCTGCTCAGGAGAGCTTAGCGAAATGCATAATACCAAACAAAATTATGTTGCAATTTGTCCTGGGTGTCATGATATTTTTTCTGAACTATAACATTTAGGTATTGCACATGGGAAGGGAACCCATTTCTGGGAATGGCTCATTAAAATGTGTCATCGATTAACATTAATGATGGCTAACTTCGGCATCCACCATACAGTATGGATATGTATTAATTATGTTCGGCATGTAACTGCCTGCTCTTACAGACCCCGCCCCCACTCCACCTCTCTCTCTCTCGCGCGCTCTCTCTCTCTCTCCCTCTCGCTCTCTCTCTCTCTCTCTCTCTCTCTCGCTCTCTCGCTCTCTCTCTCTCTCTCTATCTCTCTCTCTCTCTCGATCGCTCGCTCGCTCGCTCTCCCTCTCACTCTCTCTCTCTCTCTCTCTCTCTCTCTCTCTCTCTCTCTCTCTCTCTCTCTCTCTCTCTCTCTCGCTCAATCGGTAGGTCCAGTACGTGTTTAACGTTACGCTCTGATGTTCGAAGATGCTTACAGTGCTTCAACGAACAAATTACATGCTTTATTTGGAAATGGTTTGTGATTTACTTTAATACAACATTCTATGACACCTGTGCACGATATCTTTTTCCTGAAATATTCTCTTCTCTTCCTAGTAATATAGCATGTATGTATATCTTCATTTTCATTTAGAAGGGGCGTCGCTTCAGTAATGGAGTTCATCACTGTTTCCAAATAGGCGTTATCATACAGGATAGAACTTGATATGTTGTCAATCACCAGCAAAATGATTAACTAATAAGTGGAAGTCACCGTTCATACCAATGCAGACGTACATTTCCAATGGGGATATATTTAAAAAAACTAACAATCTTTCTCTAAGGTATTGTATTGAAGAATGTAACTGCTTTCAGCGTAACTTAATATAAAAAATAAAGCAACATACCTTTTGCAAGCCTATGAAAATCCGCACTGGTATGTTTACCCATACACACGTGTAGCCGCTCACCATTGGTTTTCAGCATGTCGTCCTTCTACATTTCAATACAAGTGTCTGCTTAGCAAATACATTTGTTCTATGTACTAAGTTAGCACAATCACACCAGCATTACATGGCTGTCTAGTTCCGGGTGGCCTACGTTCTTTCTTTCCAACGGTATTTACATTGTGTGGCAGTCACTAAGACCGATCTTCTGACAAGGCTGCTGGTCGAGGATCAGAAGTGGTCGTATGGATATAACATGCATTTTATTAATTTCCGGCCAGTTAGATGGCTACATGTTGGACCAATTAGAATGCGCGCTATATCCGTATGGCCAGTTCTGCTTCTAATGAGTCATACATTTCTCTTATTAATGGCATGTAGAAGGGTACCATGCAATACATGAATACTGACTGGCTACAAATGTCTGAGTTTTGTCAAATATTTATAAAGCAGTCTCAATTGGACATCTTTATGCTGCTAAAAAAGGATTAAGATTTCAAGCACCATGTCTGGAAATGGAGACAGCCATGCTGTCAATTTCAGAGTCAGTCTTTGCCAACATGTGGCCCATTACTGAGATAAAACTCTTGACGTATGCACTTAAATCGCGCTACCTCCACTCTACTATCCAGAAAATGTGGCCTATAGCCAGCATGTTTGCATTGATGGAGTTTCTGTCTTTCATATGGGCATATAATAAAAGACCGAAAGTATTTTCGACAATTGGTGTGCGTGATCATCGAAAATCCCTGAAATGTATTGGTATTTATCTGCTAAAAGATGGTTGCCTAATTGAGACAGCATAGAGAGAGAGAGAGAGAGAGAGAGAGAGAGAGAGAGAGAGAGAGAGTTTGTTTTACTTATATATTATTGGCACATACTAAGTTAACCACATTACATAGAAGTGAATGGGCTTGTTAAGTATGACGTCACTGCGCGAGATTCGCAACCTTGAAGTGTGTATTGTGCTGTATTACACCATACGTGCGTTTTTACAATGCCACCATTTGTTGTTAAACAAAAACATTGTTTTGTGTATTTAGCAATCGAGCTGGCCCCGGAAATATGCAATCATTTAACAAGCCTATAGTTCAAATCATGACGGGCGGTTTACTCATTGTGAAACAGGTTGCGGGGTTCCCTGACCTTGACATCGATTAAGAAAAACATACGATCTGGTAATGCCAAGCTATATTAATTAAGTACACGGAGAACTAGTTAATCGACCTAAGGTTAATTGAGTATACCATCAGTCTAAGTTACACGGCGCATACGGCTAGTTACCAGTATTTTATCATGGTATTACGAAGTGTTTGCTACGCTCCGCCCACCTCTAGCTAAGCTCCACCCACACCTCGCTCGTGTTGGGATCGATCGATCTCTGAACACCCTAACTATCAATTTCCAGAAAACTATACATGTAAGATGTTGAATATTTTGTAATTAATTTAATTGACTGCTGTTGCTGCCCATCGCAGCAGCAGCGCCCAGTCAAATTGGTTTCAAAATATTCGGCAGAATGTGTATTAAATACTAAAGACATTCAATTCGTACAACGTGTCGGGGTAGTAACGCGTTAAAGACGTGCTATGTTGAATCATTCATGACGTAATGATTATGACGTCACCCTACTAGAGCCGCGCTATATACCGATCTCATATCGTAAACCGTGTCACTACGGTGACGGTTTGCAAACTGTCGTAATCATACTCAAACCGAAAAAACCAAGTTTAATTAAATGTTCGGTTTATCCATTACCGATTAATCTTGTTTTTAACGTACACATATTGCTGCTAATACAGATTGTAGTGTTCTTGAGAAATGCCAATTTGTAGAACAAAAGGAGTCTATTTTTGAAAATGTACTGCTGAAATAACTGGCCCGATAACGAAACCAGACACTCTAGGTAGATTTTCAAAAAGCAATCTTCAGTTGTCTGCAAATTTCATAAGAAAATTAGAATTGTGTTTACCAGATTTGTGTATTAAAAGGGTTAACGCACAGACCCATTTGAACATACAATAGTCTACATTTCTGTCATTTTCTATTCCCACTGTAAACCTTACAATGCTTTGAAACTAATATGACTGCAAGATGCTGTTGTTGATTGTGGGACCAAATCTCAGTCAAATTAGTTTCGAACTATTTGACATACACTATAATATTTATAAAATTGTAATTGATTGATTTTCTATCGGGCTTTCGTATTCAGCGTTAGCTTAATCTAATTGGGTGTGTATGATTTCTCTCCTTAATTCGTGTGCGCATGATTGACGTGTGTTCAATCTGTAGTGGAGAATCTCACGATGGGTGTATAATTCATTATCACAATTCCGTTAAAATCACATGCGTATTTGGGTAAACCCGTTATTCTAAATAGGTCCACATCAGCCCACACCACGAGTTCCGAAGGATTTTTAATTTGTCACCAGTCGGATACAAAATATATATGTTTGTTGGCCCTGTATTTCTGAGTGACCGATTTATCTAAACATTGAAACATGGGGTTGGTTACTTAGCTTTGTTGTGATAAGGCTATAAAGCTACGATCACACGTTAACGACCACCTTGGCCAGTGGTGTCAGTTTGCGTTATACACCGGCAATAGACTTAATTCAATAGGCGTATGCTCTAATCTCGACCCGCCTCTTGAGACAAAACCCGATCACCATCACCGGGATGCCTAACCAATGTAAACTATATGACTCGATGGCCGCTTGTTATTAGAATGTTAAAATGAGAGTAATTGATTGAAAGTGTATGCTGTCCATGACTGCAACTCTTCTCAACAAACAGTGTACTAATAGTAGCACATTCTTTAACTGATTAACAAAAATAAGGTCAATATCCCGTTGTTCAACCTGTGATGATTAAACAAACTATGCATTTCGCATATTAGAATTAATTGATTGTTAATGGAACACAAAGTATGATTAGTCGGTAAGAAGCTAGATTTTAATCATTACTGGCGTAATCAGACATTATATGGTATACACCTTATTCACGATGTGTTTAATGAAAGTACGTCGTGAGCGTGAATGTTGTGTTGACACAGGCCACAGGCTCCAGACAACACACAAATATTAAAACTTGTTAAATGCTGATCGGAAAAAAATATTACATATACTAATTGTATCCAATCATCCTTGGCATACCCCAGCTCACCCCATAACACCGATATACGGTTCAAGCCGGTTTGAAAATTAACATCGTCACCGGTTTGACATAATGCCATACCGCGCCGCCGTGCACCCTACGTGTCACAGGGTTGGTTTTGACAATATATATATATATATACATACATATATATATATATATATATATATATATATATATATATATATATATATATATATATATATATATATATATATATATATATATATATAATTTAGTGAAGAAATGGAGTCATAAATTATCTGGCTGACTGGTGTATTGAGGCGCACTATCCTATAGCTGTACACATGTGCAACCTATGCTCTGTCTGCTTTCCCCTCATGTTGCCTAGTTTACCCTCGTGTTGCGTTTCGTTATGGCGAATGGTATTCTTGTGTTGCTTGGTTTCACAATTGTTGGTTCAGTGTTCCAGCTTGTTCATACCCTCATGAAAAATATCACTTACTCTGATATGATGTTCTCAATCTCGTTGGCAAGGTCAATTATTGGAACGATTTAATAAGAGTGAATATATAATAATTCTTCATGTGAGTAGAATCACTAAAGCTAACATAGTATTTTCATTTCTGCAGATGGCATTGTTCCATAAGTGCATACAACTGAGTTTTCGTGCTAGAATATCGGTATTATAATAGAAAGTCGAACCTTGAAACATACTCCTAGTTCTATGCATATCATTAATCTGAACAATACGGGTTTCCCGTCAGCTATACAACGAAATAGATCACTTCACGTCACACATTCCGCCCACAGGACAACTCAGAAAGAACGTAGGATAGTTTCAAAACAAAATGAAACGAGCTTTATATTTTGAACATCATTGCATTTAAAGCCATTGACAGCAATGTCTTCCAATCTAATTATGTTCATAATTTTCAACAAAACATTTCTTATTAACTGACATGTTTCTGATTTTGCTCGGCATTATGTTAACTTGTTGATGAGATGCACTGCAATATATTGGTGAATCCCATTGCCATAACAAGATGATGCATTTCCCTTCAACCTTAGTTTTGTATTAGTAACTATGGGCATAGCATACTAAATATTGAATGAGCCATCGGAAGCCGGTGATAAAAGACATGCATTATGGAGCAAACGAACGATGGCCCTTCAGATGTGTGTTTTTTGCAATCCAGTCAACATTTCCGTTTCTTCTGACATATTTCAAAATATATATTCACAATTAACATCATGCATGGGAAGAAGGCTGTAATGGACAAGCGGCCAACTAGAGCTAGACCTCTGCTTCGCGGAGACTATATTGGCCTTCGAATAGTTGGCATGGATGATAGGGCACTCGATTAATACAAAAAAAATGTTCATGATAAATAGTGATAAGGGAAAGTGGAGGATCGTATTCAAGACATGTTTCATGTCAACCTGTCTTAAAACACAACGTTGTCGTTAAATAAGTATCGACTATGTGTATTGGCTGTGTGCACATACTGCCAATCTAGGCACGATACACCAATGTCAACATCACTCTTTTATACGAAGAGCGTATGCATAGTATTTTCTCCCGGATAGTCTTGTTGGACACACGCAATACGGACTCATTTAAATATATTCGATTTCGTAATGTCTGTTTAATGTCTTTTCCTATTTTGAACTAATTAGCTAAATGCCCATGTGCTTATCCACTTTAACATGCATGTCTCCTGGTGTAAATCCGGGTCGTTTGCTGTAATTAGTAAGTAAATAGCTATTGTAAGGACAGCTTCTTTGTAACATTCAGTTTTTGCTAGGCAAGGTTGAATTATTTTATCTGCTGAGGATTTTTAAATTAAGTTGAATGGGTGCTGTTGTTGCTGCAGCTACAGCTACAGCTACCGATTCAATTATTTTCTAAATAGTACATGATTAGTATATTATTTGGACAATCATTTCTATCCGGCTCGCGTAATTTTGTCTCAGTACTGAAAATAACGTATACACACTGCTGATTATGTCAGCACAACAACACCATCATCAAGGTCGTCTCTGTCGTCATCGTCGCAGCCGTTGTTGCTGCTTCAGACATCATCATCATCATTATCATCATCATCATCAAAAGCACGACCAGGATCATCTTCATCTCTAATTCTCTTCACTAAGACACAGATTGGGCAAACTTATCCAAGGATTCGCGTGCGACTTCTTAGTCACGTCCACTTAGACACAGCCGCTAAGCATCTGGGACGACTCCAAACCATCCATGGCCATGATCTGCAGACTTTGTAAGCTCGTGTGAATCAATCTTACGACTTTGTATCCTGAATTTCCACAATCCCAACTTCTAAGTAAAAACTCGGGTAATCAATTGCAGAATCTGTAACCAATTTAAATGGCCGTATTAACTGCCATCGTAATGTTTATTAAATCGTAAATTCGCCACGAATCAGAGGTCGGAATGACAGACCTGATTCATAATTTGGCTCACAAAATAGCACGGTGTTTATAATAATTCTCTAACAATTATATTAACTAGGGTTTGCCTAATAGATATGAGTTTTCTACACAAACTGATAAAGCTGGGCGAGGAGCAGTGACGCATGTCGAGGTCCATGGAGTGTAAATGTATGAAGGCGAGTTTGTCGAATGCCATTGTATATAACCCTTGAGTAATTTGCTTAAGGTTAGTAACTAAATGCTGATTTTCTCGGCACCAAACTGAAATAGTCTTCCCATACGGCGTCAGCCATCATCCGACTGCGACATCTGATGGCATGCATTGACATGACGTATGTTGGATATTATGCATGCATAGGGGCGTGTTAACTCGGATTATTATTTTGTGCCTAGGCCATTAGTATACACGTTTAAATGGTAGCCCGCATGACAGGTAATTGCATTCCATCCTGAAGCATTGATCAGTAACCTACGATGGTGGATATATCACATTCACTCACCCAATTCGTCTTTAGATATCACGATCGACGTGTAATCATAAATCATGCGTATTCTTAAAGGTCCCCTAACATGTCACATACCTACTTAGTGAAATTTGACTGAAGGTAGGATAAGAATTCATGGAATATTTTCCTACCAGAAAAGCGTCGTTTAGACATTTCTGTAGGCCGCTTAAATGTTCGTCCTTAAGAGATGCAAATTAACCGTACATTTTATATTCACAACCTATTAGAGATGGTTGGAGCACGGAAAACATGTAAACTTGTCTGCTCTGAGAAGCCTGAATTCTGAATGAGACAAGAGCATCTGTAGGTTCTACTTTGCTTTATCTTCATCTTAAGTGGACTTAATGATACATCGCAATTTTGGTTGGATCCTGATCCGCACATGTACTCTTATGTTTGTTATATTCTATGGTCTATCTAATTGACAGCATAATGCAAGAAATATTACGTTCATTATTAAAAATAGGATTAAGTTGGATTTTGAAAAAAGAGATGAGATTGGGTAATGGACTCTCGAGAGCCCACATGCTATGGGAAAGTGACATCCCGCCCGGCCACCTATAGACCACCGCTCCCTTCATCACTGCATCTGGCAGATATGATAGCTATTACTTGTTTCTATATACACCACCAGCAACCCCACCCCATCTACCCCACCCAAATCCCACCGCCACTACCAACACCACATTCTCATGCGCATGTGATATGATGGCAGATATATGCATGAGTTCGATGAGTATTTGTGGCCAATCCAGATGTTTGACTCAAAGGCGCTTGTAGATAGGGGCATATATTATCAATGACGTTCATTGTGACGGTTTAGCATACGTCTTCCAGTAATAATCTGACCCTATATGTGGAGACACATAAAGGCCAACAAACTACTTTAGTTAGAAGTTTTATTTCTCCAGATATACGATATTATTATTTGTGTATCTGAATTGCGGTGAAATATAAGACTCATTATTCTGTAGACGTTTTTATATCAAATCTTGATAGCATTTTAAATACATTGAGATTTTCATAATACACCATTTCTCCTAGATCGACACGTACACAATGTATTGCGATAGCGTTATTACTTGCTAAGTTACATACACTCGAACGCGCATACCCGGTGTTTTCTAGGCAGAGTTGCATATGACAGTGATCTTCTCGCCTTCATCCGATGACGTCATAGGGCGTTGCGCTCAATTACGTTTTGTTTTTCCAAGCGGGTCAACATGCCAGACTTCGAGACGTAATTGTATCTATTTACCAGTCGAGAGTATCGAAATGATGTATCTACATCAACGTATAGTACTGGCCCCAATATGTGTAGGGGTATACATATACATTTTCGAATATGCATTTTTAAATAAAGCAGATTGCACCTTCATGTGTAAGGAGCCCTGTAAAGTGTTGTATATTGCGTAAAGATACTCAGATTTAGAAAATACTCATGCAAGGTATTTGAAATAATTAAATCGAAAGACCTGCCCAGACAGATCAATGATCAATTGTTAACCATGTCTATTTCTATCATATAAACCAACGTAATGAGATTGAATACCGTATTTATATGTCAAACTATTATTAATGCATTGGTATATGCGCATGCACATGCGTATATGCATGCACATGCACGCTTGGCGCAAACTACTGTAGGATATATTATCTTCCTCAGAATGCCACGTACAATAGTGTAAAATAAGAAACCTCATACAACTCGCCCATCATAAAAGAAACACACACATTTGCCACAACATACTGTATAGAAATCAAACATGATTTGGAATATGCAGCCATCTCAAAGTGACGACATTTTGAGCGGCTTACCATCGAGAAAACACCATACAGTGCGATACGGTGTACAAGGCTTGAGTCATCTGGCTGATAATAAACGAAATCTACTATCATAATGGAACAAGTTGATATCCAAGCTAACATCACATCCATCATGCCTTGCTTATTATTGATATCTATGGAGAGCAACTTAATTAGGGATACAATGCCATCAGCATACGTGTTTCAAAGCAGTGATGGATGTGCACAGCATTGTATTAGGTTTACAGTTACATCAGCATAGCCAACCTACTATGTATTGAATATATATGTATTTAACTTAATTTCCCTCAATATTCAGAATAATATTCACTAGATATAATAAGTTACTTGCAATAAGGTAGATTAGGGCGCCCTAACTAAATCGCATCATTGTATTACACACCATACACCTCTGCATTTCCATATTTTGTCTACATCCTTAGGCAATGCATGCATGGCGCATGGCGTTTTAGGCACACACCGCACGACCTTGAGTCATATTGGCGTTCCAATACATTTGCTATCCGCCGGCATGGAAGGTTTATAGCGCGTTTTAAAACCAATGGGATCAATTCCGTGTGCGTGGAATTCTTATTAATCTACACAATTTTGAAATGTATGTAGCGTTGCTTAGTATGTTTACTAGTGGTAGTAATACTGGTGAATGATTCACATGACTGACACTGCGTACCATTAAATTGCATTGCCGACCATACATTATATATTAGTACTACGTCAATACTCCTGTAGAGTCACTTACTTGTTGGCGATTCGAGTGTCTACTTACCGGCGTGAGTGTCCACATGCGAGCATTCCTGTAGACGAACACATCCATCGATACTAGCATGTTAATTAACCTACTATAGTTGCTACTAAAAAGAATCTCAGACATAGATAATGGTAATCGAATTGGGTATTGAACCACGACTCATTACAAACACCTTAGAATGGCTAATTGGGGCATCTGACACAGATAATGAATGGACACTCATAAAGAAATATATAGATCCATTAATCATTACACACGAGTAATCTGCCACAAGCCGTACAGTACCAGTGAGCGCAAGTCATGATAATCAGGCACCGTCCTCGTCCACGATGTTTACCAATAGAACGATCTGATCTGGAACTCAAGCATAGTATGCCATGATCACATACCTCACATAGTAGCTCATGACATAACCACAATGTCATAGCTCCGTGACGAAAATCACAATGCCCATCACGAGCATAATAAACATTCAATTGACGTTTCTAAAACTAATTTGACTTGGAGCTATTACTCTCGTAAACAGTGGGCTGCAGTTATGTGCTGTTGGTGCTAATTGATGGAGTCGTCACTGATATTGATGCTGCTATTAGTGTGTTGCGTGCTCTCGCTGTTTTCCTGGTATTGTTGGTGAAAATCGGGGATAATGCCACATTATATGACCGTGCATGTGCATAGGGAAATCTAGCGGAGGTGAATCATGTCAACTAACAACCATGTGGGTGACTCACTGCCTCTTTCTTATGTTACATGTGTAGGTGAATCCTATTAGAATGGCTCTGGGTGATGTGTGTACTCTGTCCCACTCTTCCTCCTGCAATATACTTCAATCACATTGTTATTCTGGCCAGGTCCTTTCGCAGACACATTCGGAAATTTCCCTTGGATTTTTTTATTCCCAAACATGTCAATCTCTTTACCTGTAACTTTCATCTTGGGCAGACCAAATTTAATAGCGATTTACGTTACATGTGTCAGAATTGATCACCTGTCTGTCCATATTTTGGTCGTGAGAGACATTTAAACATTTCCAATGAATTTCCTTGACACATTATCCCGTGTTTTAATTTCTTTGGAATATGTGCACACTTAACGGCACGTCGGTTAGAACGAGAGGGATATTGCCCGTGCCTTGGTGTATTTGGAAATGATTGAAAGAACTAGATATCATCATGCACACATGCACACGCACATACCCCACCACCCACCCACTGGTGGGAATTCTGCATTTCCCCGCATCGCACTTTGAAGACGAATATTGCATTGCACTTATGCGCAAGCAGTAATGCAGTAAGGAGACGGTAAGAAAATAGCAAAAGCAGCGGATCTCTGACGCCACCTGATAGCTCGAGGTGATTTCCGTGCTTCCTTAAATAGCTAATATTTCTTTTTCCGTAATGCAATGTGATACTGTCGGTGACTCGATAGCGAATGATCAATATGGCTTATGAACTCCAGGAAATGTATCAACATTTGAGTACTAAATGCCGAATGTCTGATAGACATCTTTAAATGCCTTGCATCGAGTATGCATAGCTTTTTCATTTACCTGTCTGGCTGCCATTCAATGGTAGGTTATGGTCAAAATCCAAATTAACACCTACACAATAAATAGAAGAATTCTGCTTACTTGATGACGTTTGTTAATCTTGGAGCAACTTGAGGACCACTTAATTTCTCGATCTTACAAATGAATAAACTAGGCAGGAGCATCGTCGATATCAATGATGTATGCTGGAAGAAGAATGTGTCTAGCTTGCGTGGCGCTTTCGAATACTCACTGCCATTTACGTCGTATGCCTGTGAAATGCTGTGTCTTATTTTTGTCCTAGAGTGTCTCGACACGTGGCTAGATGCATGTGCTGATAGGGATAAGAGTAACAGCCACGCTTTTTTCTGATTTATGGGATTTATCTTAGCTTATTTATTCACCAACTCATAACTGCTTTATTAAGCAATGATATATGATGACATAGCTCATTAATTCACACATTTATAGGAGTTGCTGGAAGAAGATGTTTGATAGATTGTGACAACAGCACCAGCCGGAGAAAGTAAGAGCAGCAAACCAAACCACATAATGGAACAATGGATGCATCCAGTCAGTTAAATATATGACGTCATAATCAATTGCATTACGTGTAGGTTGCATGTAGCGTAACCGCGCTCTGTGCATAACTGCGCTTTGTGCGTGAAAGGCAGTAACATCTGTAGCAAAGAACTTGCTCACGTCCATCGGCTGATACCAGTATCTACCACATCAGCATCGATGAGAAAGGGGGATATTGGGTTCAGGTGAGCTAATATTGGGACAGTGACCACTCTTTCCTTCAGGAGCTCGGAGGCGGCTTCACATGCAGGCATCAATAAGAACAGGCAGTCCTTTTCCGTGTGCTGTTCAATTGGGGAAGCAATCTTTCAGAATCAGGGATGTAAAACACAGTAGCACTGGCAAAGTCCGAGGAAACTGCGCATCTCAGTGAGGGAAGTAGGAGTTTTCCAGGCAGCAACGATGGCTACTTTCAGAGTCTGTGTGGAAACACACTGTGCTGATGCGGCATGGCCAAGGAATTCTACTTCCTCATGAAATAGATGTCATTTCTTAGGTTTCAATTTTAGATTAGTGGCAGCAAATCAGTCGAGCACCCCGTGGAGGTTTTGAGCCACATCAGTAAGTGTGGTCCCGAAAACTATTACATCGTCAAAATAGGATTGGCAGGTCTTCCATCGTAATTTACAGAACACACGTTCCATCAGGCGTTTGATAGTCCCAGCAGCGTTGCAAAGGCCATAGGGCATCTTTCCGAACTGAAAAAGGCCATAGCGACTGACGAAAGTGGTATTTTCTTTATCATTTCTTTGTGAATTTCTACATGCCAGGATCTGCTGGCCAGATCAAGTGTGCTGAACCAGGCGGCGGCGACGAGAGTATATCGGGCATTGTCTATGCATGGAAGAGGGGACTCTTCCTTGATGTTGCAGACGGTCATGTGTCTATAGTCATTACAAAAGCGGAATGTACCATCTTTCTTATCGGCTATGACAACCCACTGGCCCACAGCAAGGCAGATGGTTCAATCACGCCAGACTGCAGCATCTTTGTCACTTGCTGACGAGCTCCTTGTTCCTTATGGTTAGGCAAGTGCTGGACAGGTTTTATCATGGGATGGTAGTCTACAGTATCAAGTGTATGCCATACCAAATGAGTCTCATCAAGATCTAAATCACCATTAAAGAAGGGTCATGCCTGATCGATTAGAATGCCATAAATGTGAGGCGCGTGTTCGTCATTCAATCTTTCAGTGGCAGGGAGTATAGATCATGTAAATGGCAAGGCAGAGGTGAGAACAGAGTGGTATTTTCGGAGTGGCACAAGCCGTTTTGTGGCTCATAACCATCACAGACTGTGTCATATTTGATAAGTCGACTGCAGACTTAACCAACTTCTAATACAAGAGCTTGGGCGGAGGAATTGAAAACGCAATATGGTACATTCTTGGAGTTAGGCGACCTAAGCAAAGCCCAGTGGGCAGCGACCTCTTCTATCGGTATACAATCTCTATCAGGTTCTAAAATAACACAGGGAGTACGAAGACTAAGTCGCAGGGCAGAGGCCCAGAGGATTCCTTCTTTTCATGGTTCTAGTGTGGCAGTACTATCAAGGTCAAGTGCCCACGTACGGCATCCATCAATCTTTAATTCTTGGCAAACGCGGTGTACTATAGTGCCACAATTCCTGTGGAAATCGATCCTGAGTAATACATCATTAGAAATGTTAGCCACTATGATTTGTTGAATGAATAATACGTCTTCGATTTGAATGCTGAAGTTAGTGGTACCTGCCACATCCATGTCCGTTCAAGCGGTGCCACAAAGGTGGGTGTGTTATTCTGCCAGGGGCACTCGCACGCGTTCATGCAAATTGTCATAGAGCCGCGTGCTAAGGATGGTAATGGTGGCTCCTGTGTCGACGGTAGTGAGAACTTGGGTACATTGGATGGTACGATATCACCGAATAGAGCTAGTATAGGGGAGACAGATGATTTCTACAACCGATGGCGCTGGTAGGGATACGGTCTATGTATCTAATATAAACTTGACTATACTTGCAAGTTCCAGTGTTTCGGTGGCAGAAGGGTGCAGTGTCGCATCTGGCCTGGGATGGTTCAGCCATCGGGTTTCCTCTTGGTCAATTGGAGTGGTCGGGAACTGCGTAGTGAGGCATTTGATGTAATTCTGCCGCGCCTGTCTGAGCTGGAAACATCTGGGTCAGGGGGTGGTGCGAATGCCGCTTGATGTTTTCCCATGCACCAGTTGCTCTTTCTGATGTGGAGCTTACTGAAAGGACTATGCCTCTAGAGAGCCACAGAACAGAGAAGATTTAAATCACTCGGAACGTTATTCAGAGGCAGGCTCCTGGCCATCGAACATGAGCAGGGGGCACTGTACATTCTATAGTATGAGCGTGTGTGTGGCTTCTAGCTGGCGGGGGACGCTTCAGCATTGCAAGGCCCAATGTCCAGTTCTACCACAATGAAACAGTGGTGTGCACATCTACAGGGGCACCGGTTTAAGAAGGCGGGTGAAAATGCATGTTGGTGCCAGAGTAAGTAAGCCAGAGTCCAGTGAAAGACTGGCCGCAGGGTGTTTTTTCGGTCCAAACAGCGAATGTAATCATGGTGATTCGCATAGAAATTATGCAGGAATTCAGATCACACGTGTGTGTAAGTATATGTTGGAGGCTATCCTCCATCACAGAACAATGGCGTCTGTGCCCTTGGATGGGGCAGACATATTGTATACAGTCTTTAATAAGGTACCTATCTGAGTGGGAACGAGGTCAGACAGTAGGGCGATAGATCGTTGCGAGGTAGGGAGACTAGAGTCAGCGGTGAAAGGTGCGGCACCAGGATCGGGCGAATTCTTCTTCTTCTTGCCTCGTTGTTTAGCAAACATACTTACCACAGCTGCAGTCTCATTAGCTTCCTCAACCTGTCCTATGGCGTTGGTGATTCTTTTCTGAGTGGCTTCTCAGTTCAGAAAGTTGGTGATGCAGATATTGGCATTTGTTAGTTCAATGATGTCGTAAATATCTGCTTGGAACGGACAAGTCTTCAATTCTGGATGACCACTCAATGTGTTGATAAAACTGTCAGCAAGCATGGAATGTTAGCTTCTCCACACAGTGAGCCGTTGACACAAGGCATCAATCGTCTGACGCGTTCAACAAGCTCTGAGAGGATACCTTTGGCTTCCCAGCACATGATATGGAGACGGATGTGGCATGTTTCAGTTTCAACGCTATCACCGCAGCATTCCTGTAAGGCAGCGCCGAGTCTTGCAAAGGATGGCGGTCCGGTTATTCGCAAATCTGTCACAACTTGAAGGGCCTTCCCCTGCAAATCGCTAGATATAGTCTGCCAGCAGTATGATCACATCTATTCAATTCCGTCATTAAGTGGAACTGGCAATGGTAATTCCCCAACGGAAGTGGGGGGCGTCTTCATCACATCCCGAGAAGAGTACTCCATTCGGATTAATCCAGTGGGGAATGGGTGATACGTGCAGATGAAAGTGGATGTGTGTACGGGAGGAAAAAGGGGCCGCATGTCGTTCGCTTCAAGCTCTTTTTAAGCATCCCTCTCTCGAGCGCTAGTGTGTCGAGGAAGGGGTCTGTGTGCGTGCGTGCGTGCGTGCGTGCGTGCGTGCGTGCGTGCGTGCGTGCGTGCGTGCGTGCGTGCGTGCGTGCGTGCGTGCGTGCGTGCGTGCGTGCGTGCGTGCGTGCGTGCGTGAGAGAGAGAGAGAGAGAGAGGTGTGGAGTATCGGTTCTTACTGTATACATTTACCGAAACTCCATGAGTGATATTTTTAATCGCTCGCTGAAAGAAAATGATGCACACGGTTGCAGTAGAAGGAATTCGTATCCTAAACATCTGGCGAGCCTATTCGAGCAAAGATCACTCCTGAGGGTGGGGAGGCTGCGAGGCAAAGTGAAAAAACGGCGATCTTTTGAGGGTGGGGGTTGAGGGATGTGCGGGAGAAGACACAGTGGCCTTTTCCTATCTATCACAGACAGTCAGTCAGTTGTCAGTGGTCGCTATCGATCTATCTAAGTTTAGTCGGGTACGAAGGTCGTTTGGCGCTAATAGCTAGCTATGTCCTAAAAGTCTACTTAAAGCAGGATGGGAGGAGAGTTCTACTTTAGTGTCCTAAAGTACATGTTGGCGGAAGTGGTTTTACGTCGTTGCTGCCTATTTGGTCCAAAGTTCTCAGCAGACGTCCAGTGGTGGGCCTTCTGTGGGTGCCTAACTCTAACGCTTTTAGAGTGGAGCCCATGCGAGGCAGTTGTTTAAACTAACTAGAATTCCTTGCAGTTTAAGGCCTCGAGCGGCCACACAAGGCCATGATCAGTTATGCGAGAACATCTTCCCTCACAGGGCTGGGTGAATCTTTACCCCTGGTATATTGAACGATGTTAAAAAGCGTTTAAGAAAATAGTACGCTAATGAATGGGGGAAAAGGTAATGCCACTGGTTTCTTTGTTTAGCCTAAAGGAGATGCGCTCAGAGCATCCTAGTGGAAGGTATGGAAGTTTAGAGTGGCAAACCTTACCTATGGAACATAGGTAGAGTTAAGAAGACGAGCTGATAGGCATGGCAGACCGAGGAACTCAGCCTACTCCTAGCGGTATATCATACTCTTAGAGGTGAGACAGCACAGCTCGAAGACGATTCTGCTAGGGAGCGAAATAGAGAACTAGATTAGTGCATATATTTAAGATTTTTATCTTCAGCAATTCAATTAGTAAGCACCGTAGTGACTGTCACAGTCACGGCAGAAACAGTTCCACAACGCGAGGTCTAGGCTTTGCTATTGTGGTCGTTGTCGGCTTTCAAACATAATTGGTACGTATATATTCCCAAGGTACAACGTCATGCGGTTGTTTAATCCTCTATAGACAGAGATCAGAATAAGACGAGTGTATGGATCTTGCTGGAATGGGTGAAAGTTCAATGGGTTCCTCTTGTAATACGCAGTTGCGAAGCGTCGGCACGGAGAAGGTTAGTTTGTATCAAGGTAGAGCCGAGTCTAGTGAATGGCGCAGCTAGAATCGAAGATACTTGATTGGTTGCTTTTTGGTAGTGGCAGAAAGTCTTGTTTTAGAATGAGAACAATAGCGACAGAAATGTTCCTTACATCGAAAGCCCTAATCAGCGGAAGTCGAGTTCGCCCGGAGGCAGGTACCAAGCAGTATTTGCAGAGTTGTCTTCGCCGTAGTTGGAGGGCAGTCAAGGTGTTTCAGACGATGTATCAGAGAGAAGGAACCAATGGTGCTGTAAGTGTGTAGACAGGTATGCTTCTTTCCCGAGTCAGAAGACAGTGCAGAGGTCTCAGATCTCCGGAGCTTTCAGAGTGGTAGCTTAGCTGGAGAAAATGTATGTTGGTAATTTGTCTGCTTCAGCAGAGCTGTCCTTTCAAAATGTAAAGTGTCCCCCACTGCCTATGCAGATGATGGCCAACTGTGAGCTGTTAACCCTCTGACGGTCCAGCAGCGCAAATTTCTCATCAGTACTGAACCAGGAAGCGTGACATATATCTTCGACTGGAGTCTTTGGCGAGGCAGCAGCCTTTCTGCGGCTCGGTCCTGAGATCACAGAGTGATCAGCCTTTATACTGTCTGCTCTGCATGTCATTATCTGTTTAGTGAATGGTTGGATTTATTAGAAATCCTCCAGCCAAGCGGTAGTATTCTTTTCGGGTGTGGTGCTCTTAGCAGTAGCAGTCAGTCCAATGGCCAGGGTGAACTCTATGTACTTTTTCAAGGATTTTTAAGAATTGAATTGTTGTATTAAGGGGCTGGCTTTGTCTTCGTCTCGACCTCACACTTTCCATGGATACCATTCATTTCCGGAAACCTTTGTGATCATGGCTGTTGCGATGAAGAAACCATGCAAAGATCATGTATATGAAGAATTAAAATGTCCACCAAGTCATCGGCCGCGTACAGCGTGGCCGTGTCCAGTTATATGAAAGAAACCCTGTCTATTACGTGTCTATTACGTACTCCCAGTGGCTGGGCGCGTGCGAAGAGAGAATAAATCATGTCTTAGACAGTATTGGCATCGTGTGTCCCAGTGTGTTCCGGGTTGGCTAGTTCTTCCTGTTACCCGACCGCACTTACCTACAGGCAGATACACGGCATTGTGTAAGTCTCCGTGGGAGAAGTACAGCATTCAGCAACTCGAATGACAGAATATCATATTACATCAGAGAATCTAATGTGGTGGTGTAAACTTATTGATGATAGTCTTGGCATGGATCATATTACAGAGCAAATTCGCGTGGCCACTGCAGGTTAACCGATTGTTCAATATCTTCCAAGATTTCTCTGGTTAGTAAATTCATCCTGGCACGTAGCCTGCAGAATAGACGCATATGTGTACAAAATAGTGAAATCTAGTCTGCCAGTCAAGTATATGATGCCATACTCAAATACGCCCGAGGTAGACAGAGGCCATAATCAAATACGTCATAAATGTCATATCTAAGTCCATTATAAACCCTCAGCGGTGGAGCTAGGGAGGGGGGGGGCGGCACCTGGGGCACAGCCCCTATTCCCCCGACAGGGCTGTCGATTTTCTACTTACCTGTTGGTGTCAGTGTGAGCCCATCGCGGCTGGCGTCCCAGCCTCACAATGTGTGGTGTACCCCAGACACCCCCACCTCTGGAAAATGGCCACCTGGATCCACCTCTGACCGTTAACTATATGTGTTTCTGGAAATTGTGGTTCGTGGACCTCGGGGTTCGATCTATCCAAAGAAGGACTAAGCGTGGGCGGAGCTTAGCCGGGAATGGGAGGGATATTGCTTAAACTGGATTCATCCATTCTCAATGCATTTTATAATGTATGTATGAACATACATTTCGCATTGCGCTGCATCAAAGCAGAGGTAGAACTAACTAAACAGCTCATAGCTTCATGTGAATCCTTCTAAAGTACACGCACACGCGTCGAGCATCAAGTAGGCATGACCCATTCTGCAAATGCTGCTCGTATAATACTATTGTGGATGATAGTTGTTACTTAATGAAGAGTGAACGGAGGGTCATACGGGATTCAGATCGTGGCTTGAATGTGTTGTTGTGTATGCTGTTATCGAAAAGATGTTGATGAGGATGCTGATGGTCTTGTTGGTGTAGGTAGTGGTGGTGGTGCTGCTTTGCTCCTGTAGCTGCTACTGCTGTAGCACTAGTAGTTGTTGTATTAGTAGTAGCAGTAGCAGTAGCAGTAGCAGTAGCAGTAGCAGTAGCAGTAGCAGTAGCAGTATCAGTAGCAGCAGTAGTACTAGTAGTAGTAGTAGTAGTTGTAGTAGTAGTAGTAGCAATAGTAGTAGTAGTAGTAGTAGTAGTAGTAGGAGTAGTAGTAGTAGTAGTAGTAGTAGTAGTGGTGGTAGTGGTAGTGGTAATGGTAGTGGTAGTGGTAGTGGTAGTGGTAGTGGTAGTGGTAGTGGTAGTGATGGCGGTGGTGGTGGTTGTGGTTGTGGTGGTGATGGTAGTGGTGGTGGTAGTGGTAGTGGTAGTGGTAGTGGTAGTGGTAGTGGTAGTAGTAGTAGTAGTAGTAGTAGTAGTAGTAGTAGTAGTAGTAGTAGTAGTAGTAGTAGTAGTAGTAGCAGTAGTAGTAGTAGTAGTGGTAGTAGTAGTAGTAATAGTAATAGCAGCAACAGCAGCAGCAGCAGCAGCAGCAAAAACAACAAGAACAGCAGCAGTAGCAGCAGGGGAGGCGGTGGTGTTGGTGGTGGCGTTGCCGGGGGCAGCGGCAGTGGCGGCAGTGACAGCGGCAGCGGCAGTGGCGGCAGTGACAGCGGCAGCAGCAGTAGCAGTATCAATAGTTGTTCGCATGTAGATGGCGCTAACCGCACAATGACGTTATACAGCGGATGCCCATTCGAATGAAACTGTGCTATCTCCGCACATAGCTCCAAGCTATATTCTTCTTTGATTAAAGCATTTTCTGACATAATTTCTACAGAGGACATGTATAGTAAATTCTCTAGATTATTCAACAACAATGTGTGATCGGCATTTATGCCATCTTGAGTTGTTGCCTCTGTATCTGCAACATACTTTACGCCTCGCCGGGGGGGAAGTCAGATCTAGATTCGCGGTGCAAACTTGAAAATTAAACACTATCATTAGTGTATCCATTTTTCATTCATTCGTTCAAAATGTGGCCGATTGACGAGCTTAGCATTGGATGTTTACTGTGACATAATTCACGCAATGGGCCGATAGAGGCTACCGTACTGAGTGAAACAAACCAGAAATAACCGCGTAAACGCGCATGCCCTTACTATTATTGGACATTATTGCCGGGAACCTGCCTCTCTCTCTCTCTCTCTCTCCCTCCCTCCCTCCATCCCTCCCTCCCACTCTCTCGCTCTCGCTCTCTCTCTCTCCCTCTCTCTCTCTCTCTCGCTCTCTCTCTCTCTCTCTTGGCTCGTCCACCCTTTACATATTCATGGAATCCAGAACTCTCTTATCTTTAAGCTTCTGATGTTCGAAGATGCTTACATTGCTTCTCGGACCACACTTTCACGGCTTATCTTTGTCATATGTTGCTGATTTACTTTAATCCACCTTTCTAGGACACCATTGAGAAATCTCTTTTCCGGAACGATTCAGTTATCTCCATTTTAATATATTATGTCCGTATATCTTCGTGTTTTCTTTTGTACAGCTTATATTGATGACTATCTTAAACCATGGCGTGGCGTATGCCATCAGGATGTGCATTGTCCTTGATTAGAATGTGACCATAGTTACCACTAGCTAGGAAATGCTAACAGGAAATAACCACAATTATTCTGCGTCACCATGTTTAAAGTGCCACACCTTGTCCATGCATAGACTTCCTGACACCATGATGAATTCAATATATCTAAAATAACTACATCTATGCCACTATCATCATTAACTTTGTTTAGCGGTACATATGTGTGCCACGCATAGCAATTCCCGGTGATATCGTATTTTATGAGATGATTGACTGGGCCATTTTCATTTAGTAGGTCCGTTGCTACAGCAGCATAGGCCGTCACTGTTTCCAAATAGATGTTATCATACAGGATGGAACTTAATACAGTGTTGATCACCAGCAACATGAGTAATTGACAATTGAAAATCACTGTTCATACCGCTGCAGACATACATTTCAACGGGTATATATCGCCAAACCCCAAGCCGTGCTTGCCCAAGACGTTGTATCGAACAAGGTAACAAATATTAGGATAACATCAAATATACAGCCACGTGCGTTGTGTAAACCTATGCGTTTAGTAGTCATCACTGGTAATGTTGCGCACGGGCACGTATAGCTTGCCAGTATTGATTTATTGCATGCCACCCTTCTACATGTCACTAAACAGAGGAATGTATGCCACATCAGCTACCGGTGCCTTCTTAGCAAATACATATCCCTTTCTGTGCTAGATTATCACAACCACACCATTGTTACCTACATGTCTACTTCTGGATGATATGCATCCTTTCCTCCCAATGCTATTCACCTTTTGGGCGCCACTGAGACTGATTTGAAACTCACATTTGTAAAGCTGCTGACACGTTGCAGGCTGAGTAATGGAAGTGGCAGGAAGGATATAACATGGGTTCTGATTAGAGACCCTTCAGATCACTAGTTTTGAGACAATCAGAGTGCGCGTTACATCTGCATGGTCAGCTCCATTATTCTACCGGAGTCTAAGGTATCATATCTTTCTCTTATTTGTGTCAAGCATTAGTAATGCAATTCAATTGGAAGAAGGATACATATTTCAAGCACCATATATGGAGATGGAGACAGCCATGCTGTACATTTCAGTCAGTCTTTGTCATCATATTGCCAATTACCGAGGCACAATGTTTACGTATGTACTTATACGGCTCTACTACTTATCCATCTAGAAAATGTGACCTATAGCCAGCACTTATAAATTGATCGAGATGTGTTCCTTCTTTCATATAGCTATATGGAAAAAATCGTTCAGCCAATGATGCTTTTGATTATCGATCAAACCTCTGGAAATGATTAGGAAAATCCGGACACGTATTAGTGTGTATCTGCTAAAAGAATGTTGCCTAATTACGACAGCATGGCGAGCGTGATGTTAATGATAGAGTCTTGGCACATATCAAATTAACCTCACTAAATAGAAGTGAATATTTCAGATCATGATGATGTAGTTTCCAAATTTTGAAACAAGCGAGGAGGTTCCTTGACCTTGGCATGGACTAAGAACCACATACGATATGGTAAGCACACAGTGTATTAATTGCCTACATCGGCAACTAATCATTCGAAATACCATACACCAATCGGAAAGTTAGTTTTATGTTGTCTGAAACTTCGGAGTAGCTACCACTATTGTTATCATGTCATTAATGCATTGACTGCCTCACCAATTCCAATTTCACCTAACATTTACAAGAAAGTTTACTTCATTATCACCGGCTGTACTATTTATCTTGACATGTTCTTAAGTAGATGAATGTTAATGCTATGCCCCGTCCATCATTAGCTAAGCTCCACCCACACCTTGCTCGTGTTGGGATAGAAAGATTACTGAACTCACTGACTATCAATTTCCAGAAATCTATACAGGTAAGCTGTTGGATATTTCAAAACTAATTCGAGACGAGTCAAATAAAATTACTAAGACGTAATGATTATGACGTCATCCTACATGACGCTTATCTGATTATGACGACATATTACGAATCTACACACTGGTGCTGTTTTATTTTTGTCACACATTCTCTGGCTACGATTTAGCTTCATTGTTTGAACCTGGGGGTATGACTAGTGTTATGGATAGCATTAGAGTTAAACGTAAATATAAGACTGTAATGGGCGCTATCTGATCAGGCCAATTCACTAACTCGGATCTACAAACTGTAAATCCATATACACATTGAAGATTTCCGATTCTCTTTCTTCAACTTTGATGATGTTATGAATGGATTATGACGTCTTTTCTGTTTTGCGTAAAGTTTGTATGTTAAAGTTGCTGCGACAACTCTCTTTACCCAAGACACAACAGATGGATACCTGCTCGCCTCGTAACTGGTTGTAAAGTACGATATTTGTATAAGATATCCGGGCCTGATCTGACTAACTCTCAGAAGGATGAGGTAAGATACGGTGGTCTTCCGTATGCTCCAGAGTTTAAAATGCACAACAAAACTATTGCCTTGAAGTTATCAAGGTGATGACTTTAATACTAAATCTAACTGTACAAAAGAAGATGACTTTTACTGTCATAAATTATGAATAACATTTAAACGAATTTGAAAGCTTGTAACTACTTATCAAACTATTTCTATTCAATTCTAAAAGGATTACTCTCAGTCGAGCTGATCTGCTATCCTAACTAGTCACGTATCATTACTGCTTATAATCATTTCAACCAAAGCTCATCATTCCTACCAGTTTTTCGACCCCTATAAAACCTCCCAGTGCTCCTTTTATACTCTCTGAGTTCCCGTTACCGCGTTCAGAAGTCCATCCGCCATCCCCTGATTATGACGACTTCCCCGCCCAAAACTACTTCCGGAAATGATACCCCACTGAACGTGGTCCAACTGGTTCGTGCCGGTTCTGGTTTGATGCGATCTGTCGGTTTCTATCAACAATTACTTATTTCTGATAATTAGCCTGCCATGACTGATCGACGCATAGTTAATACACAAATTTGTTCCCAACAGGATATTATGTTTTTGACTCTATTTTGTCCATGTCCTCTCCCCTGCTTTTAGGCCTATGCCTGTAATTTAGGAAGGTTAATAGCACTGGAGCTACATGAGCTCATCACCAGCTGGTGTTGCTGTGCTTCCTATCGAGATCCGGGTCAGTCCGTCCGTTGTTATTCGCTCATTATCCTTAACGCTTCCCATCGATTCCTCTAGATTTCTACTAGCTTATTATTTTGTAAACCCCTGCCCTGACCAACTGCTGAATACTACCAACTACTTGCTGATCCCATGGCAACAACTTTCATCCCTAATTTATCTACTTACTGACAGATACCATCAAGCCAGCACCGCCGATTCTCCCCCTACATCATTTCATTTTCAGTTTTAATACTATTCTAGTTTCCATACTAGTTTCGCATCCGCATCATCGCTGGTGACGTCATCCAGTCACCCAGTGCAAACACCTACTACTCTGTACTCTACCAATACGATGTTATCCCTCCTCTAGCCCATCTGGTATTTTCAAAAGATAATAATTTCTACTAAGGTCTTACTTGTAAATATAAGATGTCCATCGGGTCATGACTCCCACTAGACAATCCGATATCTACAGATGCCCCACAACCGAAGTTAAATGACCACCTCTTAAGGCCTTAAGAGAGTGTCACTTAACTCGTTGTACTACATCAACAACAAAACCACACTATACCAGCGGCCCTCCGAACGGATAACACCCAACACCCAAATGCATCGTTCACACGCATACGACCGCATATACATAAAGCATTTTAATTATAAAATACGATCGCCTATACATAAAGCATTGTAATTATAAAATACGATCGCCTATACATAAAGCATTGTAATTATAAAATCGAGTCTACACCAGGAATGGAGTATCATGCACGACCACCCATTCCTGGCACGACTATACATACATACATGTCCGGATAACCGTATATCGTCCCCGGAAACACATCAATACCATCATGAAATCGCGGACGTAACCCGTCTCACGCGCAATTTAGCAATAAAAGCGAACAATCGGTACATTTTAAAACAACTGAATATACAATGTATTAATATAAACTGCCGCTACTGCCAGCAGCGACAACATGGTCAGCAGCGACATCGCGTGTCGTAACGATTCGTCGTCACTCGACATAACATTATAGTTCAAAACCTTAATCCTACAGTGCAAATTCATTACAGGTCATATAATAAGTCCTACTTAAAGTTCATATATAGTTCATAGTATTACGGATATATCGTTCATGTCAAATTATTACGGATATATGTTACATCACCATTCAAGGTTCCACACACGGCAAACGAAGTTGGTCCCACAACGTCACATGGATATGTCCAGTCGAGCCACACCCTCATCAGGATCCACCACGTCGTCGTACAGTTCAACTTCCACCCAGTCGGCAGCCGTCGGGTCGATCTCAGTCCTTAGAATACCGTTAGGCGACGACCCGGCTGCCAACCCCAGCGGCTCCGGTATCACTGCAGTTTTCCGGGGCCGCGGGGCCCGAATTGCTGGTGCAGTAATATGAATGGCGGGGTGTTTGTCCTTATTATGGGCCGCATGTGGCTTGCATTTTATCCAATTCCACATGCGCGAAAGTAATCCGCATTTATATAACACAATTAAAATCACGAGCACAGTTACGAATGAGCCCGCCGAATAGGATACAAAAGATCGTACCCCAATGCCATCGACCATCACTGGGTCAATCGCGGACAATGGTGCTAGCGGCACATACTTAGATTTCTGTAAATGATCCCAGGGTTGCACTTTCAAATGCTCTACTATCATGGATTTATCTAGAACGCCGGTCACATCCAAGTGGGGCATTTCAATGGCCAGGCTAACTCGAGTGTACGTCCGACTGTAAGACGCTACCGGCTCGAATTGCCAACCCTTCCCGTTATAACCACATTTTCCAGACATCAACGCATACACACCATTACTTACGTCACACCGGTCTGTCAGTTTTCCGTCACAATGAATCTCCATAGTTTCACCGAATGTTTGCAAAACCACACCGATTTTCCTATTGGCAAATAATCTACTTGCGGTTACGTTGGACTCTGATAGTTGAATATTGCAATTTCTATCTGTTGTATTTGTTAGTATGCTTACTATGCAGGGTACATGGGTCTTGTCAACCCTTAACTGACCATGACATACCCTAGGCCCTTTACCTCTACACCCGGATACCGTAAAATGCCATCCAGACTTGGTGTCCAGGCCAATGCTGTTTCGACCCAGCTCCACCTTCATATAATAACCTTTTTCCGCTAGCGGCTCGGCCCATGAATGTAGCCCGTACTCGATGTACCTTCCTCCGTCGATTAAGGGTAACGTTGCGACATAATGTAATTTAGAATCATCTTTCCACAATGGGTATACTATCACGTTCCTATAGTACCATTGGTATGGACGTATCAACCGATTTCCCACACCGACCTGTTTAGACACCGATCCCAGGTCACCGGGACTGAACAGTTCCTCGGTCAACCTACCAAATTCTAGCGACGCAGTTTGTCTATGAAATTGTTCAGCCGATTTTTGGTAGTCATATACCACATACTCAGCTGAGTCAATTATATGCCCCAGGCGTACCAGGGCGAATAGTTCATTCTGTCTTGTTTCGTGTATACGTAACAGCTTACTCATGTTCCCTGTTACTTCCGCTAGGCTATCGCCCAATTCATTTATGCGGTCCGTATTCATATTAATATCATGGAATGCCAATTTTACATGGGATGATAATTTATTAGCAAAATGTACCACTCTATTAACATTACCCATTGCTGTTTTTACCACTTCACGTACCGCATCCATGTCCCCCGAGGTGGCGGTTCCAAATAACGACGATGCTATGTCCCCGACGACATTAAACAGTCCCCGTTTCTTCCTACGGTGCGTGCTCTTTACCATAGCTTGCTGTGTTTTTATGGCGATCTTTCGCACACCTCTTATTCTATGCTGGAGGCCAAATATATCTGCTACGCTTAAGAATGAAGTCTTTCGACTTATATCAGCCACTAAACTAGCCATCTGGGCTAATCTTCCCATGAAATCACTCGGTAAATATGGATGGTCTATGGAAACTATCACCGTCCATTCCGCTCTTATCACTGATACTGATTCCGGTTCGGTTATCATAATACCGTTCGGCAATCGGTGTACACTGGAATCTTTACACATACCTAACACCATACTAAACACCGTTACTACCATGCTCAACTTAAATGCATACATGATGCTATACTACCGCGACGTGTTATCTTTACTTCTCTATCGGATATTACGATGTAAATTTTTACGAGATTTGCTATGCTACACTAGTATGAAGTCATCGTATAGAGCACGCCCAAACGCACCGATCCTGAGTCGCTTGGTGTTATTTTCGACATCAGGCACATGACTGCGCTTGCGCAGAAAGTATGGATGTGCAGGCAGCGTTTCCATTGGCTCCGGCACACTCTCTGGTACCTCCTCCGATGTGTCCATCATCGCATCAGGAGTAACCATGTGAGTTTCGGTTGGTGACTCATGGTTTCGAGTCATACTCGTACCAGGTTGACCGATGTTATTATCAACCCTCTTACCCACCTTGCTCACCCTTGGTTCATCGTCAGAAGCGGGCCGCTTCCTACGAGTCATCCCACTAGGGGTCGCATTCTTGCCAGCTACCGGCAAGGTTTTAGACTCAGGGGTCTGCATCATTCTCGGATGATGGCTAGCTTTCGTACCTTTTTTGGGGTTACGAACAGGGCGTGGCCGTACCTTGTCCCAGCACATTTCTGAGTCGACTACGCGTAACTTGGCTATATTAAGTACACGCACCTTCCCAGATCTCTGATGTCGGACATGAGCCACTGGCCCGTTGACCTTACAGATCTCATATTCGGGGTCACTGCGAGAGGTCAACTTCATCCTCTCTTCAGCCTTTACGACCACCGAATCCCCCACCTTGAAGATACCAGCGTTGGCACGCTTATCAATTTGTTCTCGGTGAACCCCACGAGACTTCGCCGTTTCACTACGAGCACGTAGCAAGGCGTTATTGAGACACGTCAGTCTCTCACTAAGATCCTGCGAAGCATCGACGGGAATCGCAAACGGAAGTCTTGCCCGTCGACCATACGTCAGATAGAATGGCGTATATCCGGTCGTGGAATGACGAGTACTGCGGTACGCTGTCAATGCGGCACCCAACTCGTCTTCCCATGTACGAGACGCATTATTCACCCCTTTCTGGATTAACTCCTTAAGAGTTCGATTGAACCTCTCGGTACGTCCATTTGTCTGTGGATGGTATGGACTCGATCGCCTATGATCTATACCATGTTCCTTAAATCGTTCCTCCAGAGATTTAGAACAAAATTCTTTTCCCTGATCAGTTACCACTATCTCAGGGACACCATGACGCGCGATGTACTCATTGAAGAACTTGTCTTCAACATTCTGAGCCGTCTTAGCCGGAATCGGATATGCCTCGGCCCACGCAGAACAGTGATCAACGATCGTCATGATATACACATTACCCTAACTCGATTCCAACAGTGGACCGATCAAATCCATGCCTATTATCTGACTCGGATAATTGGCCATGGGCATCTCACTGTACCTTGGTCGAGTAGTGACAGGTCGATTGACCTGGCACGTCGTACACCTCTCAAGCATACGTACCACATCTTTCCTTAAAGATGTCCAAACAAACGAATCCCTTACCATACCGATAGTCTTTTGCAGACCTTGGTGACCAGCTCATTCATGAGCCATCCGGAGCACCTTCTCACGGAACAGGGTAGGTAAGACAATTCTGGGGTACTCAGCGTCTAACGCTGAGGGCGTAACTAAAGAATACAGAATACCATTCTTAACCATGTACTCCTCCGGGGTGTTCTTAAACAACTCCGGGTATTCCTTGGTTTGTTCGATACACAACTCGTCGTAGGGAATATCGAATGTCTCCAGAGGGACGTGTGGTAACGCACCCTCATCCACATCCGGTATGACAAAATCGCCAGTATCCAAGGTGGCGACCTCCGCTGGACGACGTAACCTGGACAACATGTCCGCTCGAATGTTCTTCGAGCCTTGGATGTATTCTATCTTACATCCGTATTCTGCAATCAGTACGGCCCAGCGCTGCACTTTCGTGTTCTTAACCTCTCCCACAAACAACTCTTATGGGGTTTGTGGTCAGTATACACGGTAAACTGTGCGCCAAATAGATAAGATCGAAGCTTCTTTAACGCATATATCACTGCGTAAGCTTCCTTTTCTATTACAGGCCAATTCAACTGACTGTCTTTCAGAATAGAGCTCACATACTGGATTACTCGCTCTACACCATTATCATCTACCTGTACCAAGATTGCACCTACCGCATAGCTAGACGCATCAGTATACAATTTATACGGGGCATTCAAATTTGGATACGTGAGAACCGTCTCACTACACAACAAGTTCTGTAATTTCTTGAACACTTGCTGTTCATCCATACCCCATTCAAAACGTTTATACTTTTAGTTAATTCGATTAGAGGCTTAGCAATTTCGGCATAGCCTTGCACACAGGAGCGGTAATAACCTGTAGCTCCGAGGAAACTTCTTACTTCGCCCACATCCCGTGGGGGTGACATTTCCCTAATGACTTTGACCTTTTGAGCCTGAGGAGCTACTCCTTGTGCGGATATGCGATACCCTAACAAATCAACTGATGGCTTAGCAAAATCGCACTTCTTTTTCTTAACCTGCAGATTATACTCTCGTATCCTACGCATGACCTTACGCAAGTGCTGTGCATGTTCCGTCGGATTTCGTGAATATACGACTATATCGTCGACGAATACATGCAGATATTTTCCCACGAACTCTCGAAAAATATCATTCATTGCCCTCTGAAATACGGCACCTGAGTTCGCAAAACCGAACGGCATCCGAATCCATTCGAACAAGCCTTCACTACAGACGAACGCTGTCTTCTCTATGTCTTGGCTGTCCATTGGTATTTGCCAATAGCCAGACTTCAAGTCCATAGTAGAAAATACCGTTGCGCCCCCCATAGAATCAAAAATGTCCGATATATTCGGCAAAGGATAACTATCCTTACGACATACGGAATTCAATTTTCTGTAGTCTATACAAAACCTAGTGTCCCCATCCTTCTTCGGAACCAATGTAATGGGTGACGCCCAGGGTGATGACGACGGTCTTATGACACCTGCTGCCAGCATCTTAGCCACCTGGTTTTTTACTATATACTGCTTGGCCAGCGGTAGAGGGTAGGCTTTCTGCCTTATAGGAAACGCATCTCCTGTTAATACCATACACTTCACTTTGGGAACCAATCCAAGTGTCTTTGGACGAGCTGTATCAAAGATATCCGCATAGTCTCCCAAGACCTTGTCGATATCTTTATATCCGGTCGTTTCCTTACAACTTTCATAGACATAATTCGTCTGTTCCTTATAAGGATACCTAAATGGATATACCCGGCCACACCATACTACTACTTTGGCCTGATAATCTATCTTTGCATTTCCCAAGTGCAAAGCATCCGCTCCAAGCAAACATTCATGCTTCAATCGTGCTACTACCGTACTAGGAATAGGCCGGGCGTTCTTGAATTTTACTTGGGTTTCTCCCAACAATTCTATGGGAGAACCATTAACAGCTAAGAGCGTTTTGCTCTTTTCAATGGCCTTACCTTTAACATGCTACGCCATATATCTTTACGAATCAAGGACGTGCTAGCACCAGTATCCACTAAGGCATGCAAGTACTCACCCTGATCCGTTGGACCATTAGAATCCACTTGTAGATGGATTAAAAACCGTTCGGTCGGTGCTTGCACCAACGGCTTTCTCCGTCTTAGTTTACCAGGCTCCTTCTCCCGCTCACTGCCTCCGCCTCCGCGTACGAATCTCGCCGAGGTGATGTGTCGTGTCCACCATACCGTCCATACGCGTCAGTTCCCGGACCCGTTAATACGAAACCGTCCCTGTCCTTGTATTCACTGTCCCGTCTTCGCGAATTGTTATAATCCATTCTCACATTTCGCGAACACTCCCTAGGAATAATATGTTGCTCCCCATGGCTACTATCGACTTCGTCTACGTCCCTATCATCACTGGCGGCACGTTTTGTCGCTCAGCGCATTTTCTTACGCTCTGGTCGCCCGATAGGCCGGCCGGACGGATGTTGTCCGCGTTGTTCTTGCCCGTTATTCGGACAGTCCCGAGCATAGTGTCCCTCATGCCCACAGCCAAAACACTTGACTATCGATGGAGTATTACCGAACATGTTATTCCCGCAATCTCGGGCCATGTGGCCTTCCTGCCCACACCGGAAACACGTCATTGGTGGCCTCTGGGGTCGAGGACGCGGCGCTATCTTCCGTGGTGCACTACGGTGTGGTTGTATTTGCTGTCTACACTCACTTTTGTAGTGGCCATTTCTACCGCAATTGTAACATGTCACGTTGCTCATATTTCTCGACGGGGCGGTTCCCTCTGCGGGGACATGTCTTTTCAGTGGTTGCTGGGCCACCCTCTTCGCAATTTGCTTCCTTTGATTCATTGGCTTCGGGGCTTCTTCCGTTTTCTGTAAGTTCTTTACTATCCCACACAACTGCTCAATCATCTTAGATTGTGCCGCTATCTGTTGCTTCAGCTTCTTGACTACACTCCATATCTCCCTTTCTTCAGCCTCCTCCAACATGTTTACCTCCATTCTCTCTTCGCGTCTTTCTGCTATCTGCATCGCCCATAATAAATCATTGCAAGTTTCTTCCTCCTCGGAAATTTCTATTGCTTGGGCCAGGGTGGTGGTTCTTTTACGCACTATGCGTTTGCTCAACCCTTGGTCGCCCAAAGCTCTCAAATAAATACCAAGAATGGTATGGCGATTGTCTTCATTCTCAGTAGGGTATGCCCTACTGCTAGCTTCTTTGTATCTCCGGTTGAAAGTAATCACCGTCTCGTTTCTTCTCTGCTTCATGTTTTCCAGATCATACTTGATCCGTTCACTTTCATTCGTGGATACAAAGTTGGTTGTACTGTATCCAGCCAACTCCTCGTACGACACGTCCTCTCGTCTTTTCCCAACCATGAACCCGTCGATAGCTCTCGACAACTGCCCCCTAGCCGCTCTCGTTACCACATACACCGGTATTCCATCTAACCGTCCCTCATTGGCTACGCACGCCCTCCTGGTCTCATCCAGAAAGGTACGCACCTCTTCAGGCACTACACCATCACATGGCTGTATTCGTTATATGTTATCCCGTATTTCCCGTCGGTATACCCTAGCAGTTTCTCGTCTCTCACTACTCGTTACAATTTCCCCCGCCATGGCCGTCCCCATTGCCCTCATGGCGGCCACCGTCTCTGGCCTCAGTTCCATCGGTGGTGGTCTATCTATCGGTGGTAGCGTCGGGTCTGGTTTTCCTCCCCCCCGTTGCCATTTTTGTCGCTAACTGTAGTGAATACTGATTACTATCCTTGCCACCCTCGGATGCTCTGGACAGCTAATAGCAGTGGTTAACTTACAAATTGAATTGTTCCCGTACTCCCGGTGTTGGGTTACTTGGCAGCCTTCTGACTGCTGCGCTGCTACCAAGAAATCTGCCACCCTGTCCGCTATGTCTCTGACTACTATCGTTGCTTGTCGTCTCCCCTGTTCCTGGGCCATCTATTCTTAATGTACTCACTGTTTAACTCCGGATCCTGGCAGTTGAAGCCACTGAAGATTTCCGATTCTCTTTCTTCAACTTTGATGATGTTATGAATGGATTATGACGTCTTTTCTGTTTTGCGTAAAGTTTGTATGTTAAAGTTGCTGCGACAACTCTCTTTACCCAAGACACAAAAGATGGATACCTGCTCGCCTCGTAACTGGATGTAAAGTACGATATTTGTATAAGATATCCGGGCCTGATCTGACTAACTCTCAGAAGGATGAGGTAAGATACGGTGGTCTTCCGTATGCTCCAGAGTTTAAAATGCACAACAAAACTATTGCCTTGAAGTTATCAAGGTGATGACTTTAATACTAAATCTAACTGTACAAAAGAAGATGACTTTTACTGTCATAAATTATGAATAACATTTATACGAATTTGAAAGCTTGTAACTACTTATCAAACTATTTCTATTCAATTTTAAAAGGATTACTCTCAGTCGAGCTGATATGCTATCCTAACTAGTCACGTATCATTACTGCTTATACTCATTTCAACCAAAGCTCATCATTCCTACCAGTTTTTCGACCCCTATAAAACCTCCCAGTGCTCCTTTTATACTCTCTGAGTTCCCGTTACCGCGTTCAGAAGTCCATCCGCCATCCCCTGATTATGACGACTTCCCCGCCCAAAACTACTTCCGGAAACGATACCCCACTGAACGTGGTCCAACTAGTTCGTGCCGGTTCTGGTTTGATGCGATCTGTCAGTTTCTATCAACAATTACTTATTTCTGATAATTAGCCTGCCATGACTGATCGACGCATAGTTAATACACAAATTTGTTCCCAACAGGATATTATGTTTTTGACTCTATTCTGTCCATGTCCTCTCCCCTGCTTTTAGGCCTATGCCTGTAATTTAGGAAGGTTAATAGCACTGGAGCTACATGAGCTCATCACCAGCTGGTGTTGCTGTGCTTCCTATCGAGATCCGGGTCAGTCCGTCCGTTGTTATTCGCTCATTATCCTTAACGCTTCCCATCGATTCCCCTCGATTTCTACTAGCTTATTATTTTGTAAACCCCTGTCCTGACCAACTGCTGAATACTACCAACTACTTGCTGATCCCATGGCAACAACTTTCATCCCTAATTTATCTACTTACTGACAGATACCATCAAGCCAGCACCGCCGATTCTCCCCCTACTTCATTTCATTTTCAGTTTTAATACTATTCTAGTTTCCATACTAGTTTCGCATCCGCATCATCGCTGGTGACGTCATCCAGTCACCCAGTGCAAACACCTACTACTCTGTACTCTACCAATACGATGTTATCCCTCCTCTAGCCCATCTGGTATTTTCAAAAGATAATAATTTCTACTAAGGTCTTACTTGTAAATATAAGATGTCCATCGGGTCATGACTCCCACTAGACAATCCGATATCTACAACATGTTGTAGACTATTTTGAAACTATTTGACTGGCGCTGACTATTTAGTTTCAAAGCATCCAACAGGTTACTTGCATAATTACCATGACATTTGCATTTTGCGATTTTAAGATTCAAAATATATAAAGTATTTAAATCGATCTCAACATGCACATACCATGAGGTGAGCTTAGTTATATATTGCCGGCGCATACCTAAAAAGTCGGTTCATCCATTGCAGAATGGGTCATTAATGTACCTATTTGAATCCATAATCGAGGTGCCGGAGGGAAGGTATCCATAGATTTAGAAAACAGTAAGGACATTCTAGAATCAATAGTTTCCAACCGAATCACAAATGAAACTTTGCAAACGATGTTCTCAGCGAGCTAACATGACTCGTTCACAAACCAACTTCTTACTGTTAATTACTGACAGCCTGTTCATCAGAAAAAAAGGTATTTCATTGCAGCATATTAATCATATATAAGACAGAATACATGATCTAATGAAATCGGGGTATTATGCTGATGGGGATGCTCTGTCCTATAAGCTACATGTAGGCATGCACATCTCCTAAAACAGTTGCAAATCACGAAAAAAGATGATAGCTTAATGGACTGTTTCCCCATCAACATGTTTGAACGTGCTATTCTAACGACATTCTGAGTACTACCTACTTAAGTTAATGGATGACTCCAGCTTTAGCAATCCCCCGTATATCTCTCCACCTATGCTATGCCCATGTTGAAATAATCGATCCCCGCACTAGCCGAATCACAATTTTCAGAAAGCTATCCAGGTAGGCTGTTGACTATTTTGAAACTAATTTCCCTGGGTGAAGTTGCTGCCCATGGCAGTAACAGCGCCCAGTCAAATTAGTTTCAAAATATACAACATACTGTTTATTAAATAGTAAAGATATACAATTCGTAACACTTGACGGACTATTACGCATTTATGAAGGATTACATCACGTCATTCAAGATGTAATTGATTATGATGTCAGCCTGTACCAGGCTTAGATTACTAGGACGTCATATGATTTACTGAGAAACTGGATTCCTCAAGTGATGCTGCTCGTAGATGATCATGAAATACTAGACTTTAAATAACATTTATTCACCAGTATTTGAAAATGTAAACAAAACAAATCCTGTGAATACTGTAAGCATATTCTTTAAGATTAGTTTAACGTTGTCAACCTTGTTTATAACTTGGTGCACATCACAGGTATTATGGAGTTATTAAATTGCTAGGTACTCATACACAGGCATTCGTTTGTCGAATGCCATTTCTGGTGATTGTCAGAAGTTAAGCAATATGTTAATGAGTATGGCTACGGCCATGACAGGTACCAGCTCTGGTCAGATCTTGTCAGACAATGACAAACTGTGTGGAAGGAATGTTTTCATAAATGTTAAACACATCTGGATTAACATATCAACTGAAAACTAAATTATTTAAACTGGAAATTAAGTATATGCCATCCAGTCTCTCCAACAACCATCAAATAAATGTGTTATCTTAGTACCGACTGGTGTGCCTGCTGGAAATATATTGCCTACTGGTCTAAATTGGCGATCCCAGGATTTGAGTAGAGGGGCATTATGTAATAACCTGACACACTTGCATGATATATCGTTATATCCATGACCGTTTACAACACATATCATTGTACAGTGTATGGCTACCATTGTCTATGTGTTCACACAGGTTCCAATACAAAAATTGGTTCTACCAGGCGCACCCGAATTACTCAGAAATGTCAGTTTTCGTAATCCCATATATGCCATACATCTACAATTTCTGAAATAATCTGAAAGTGTGCATACTGTACACGATTTTCTAGAGTATGCTTGATCAATGTTGTTTCGCTCCACCTAGCATTATGCAACTTATTCTTGACATATAATTCATGATGGTACTTCAAATAAGGTGATATTGAGTGCACTGCATACGAGGTTGATGGATGGACTCATAGTTTGTATACTTTCGGTTCATTATTTTGTCTTTGCATATTATAGCCTAATTATCACCAGTTCTATCTGTTCTAGATGGTGGCTTACCCGATGGGAGCCGAAGGAAATTGGTATTTCACTGTCACATGGTCGCTGGCACCAATTCACTAACTAGAATACAGCTCGTGCGATAGCATATCTACGAGCAATCCACTGATACAACGGTGCCCGTCAAATTCACCAGCATACAACGTGTCATAATTGATAAGAATTTGAAAGATCCCTCAGAGAATACGTGTCTAATTTCAACTGGCTGACATATATTATTCTCGGCAAACAGTTTCCTTACTTAAAAATGCTGTAAGTAATCAGACCTGGTCCAATGAGGTTAATGGGAACACCAATTAAGTGACTGGTGCATTGACACGCAATCGCCTACAACTGCATCGGCAGCTGTTGGCTGGTTGTTTTCTCCTAACCGTGATTATCTTACTTTCTTGATGCGTTTTGTTGAGTTATCACTGCTATTGTATGGCTTCATTTCTCATGGTTGTGCTCCATTTGCCATTTTTTTAAATAATACCCTCATGAAAATACGATTTATTCTGGCATGATGCGGTCAAATTCATTGGCAAGGGCAATTACTGGGTGGCTTAATACGAGTAACATATATAACAATTCATCATTTGAGTGATATCACTAAACTTAACATGATACTTTCATTTTGGCTGACCACATTATTGCATAAGTGCATAAGACTGAACATCCACACGGGAATAGTGCCAGTATAACATAACGACATAGCACCATAGTTGTATACGTGTATGCAAATCAATAATCTCAGCAGCAGTTATTCACTGGCTTCTTACCAGCTATACACTGAAATTTAACATATGAACTAGACTGACAAATCTCAATATCATGGCAATGCGAGGTATTTCCCTGTAATCTAAGTTGTTGATATTAGTCAAATCGGTCCACAGTGGCTTTTGAATGGATCGTCAAAACTCAGTAATTAAAGCAAGTATAGCTTTTCAAGCAAAGGGACAACGGCCATTTAGATATGGGGATTTACAATCGATTCAACATGTGACTGTTTCCTCTGACATGTTTTAAAATGTAGATCCATGATTAATGATTAACACCGCACATGGAAATACAGCCATAATAGGCTAACAAGCGGGCAGATACAGCTAGAACTTCGCATAGATGAGACTATATTGTCCATCTAATAGTGGGCATGAATGCCAGGGCACTCGCGTAATTCACATCAAATGTCATTATACATAGTAATTAGGGAACGTGAAGTTAGGTAATTAAGACAGGTTATTTGACACCTGCCTTAAACACAACATTGTCTCCAAACAAGTATTGTCCACCTGGATTGAAATAGAAGGGCACGATGCACGAATGCCAATAAAACTCTGTTTTAAATGCAGATAGTACACGTATGCATCTTAGGTATCATATGCGTCATTTATGCCGGAGATGCTTGTCAAGCACACGTAATAGAGGCTCATTTAAATATCTTCCATTTCCTAACGTGTTTCTAATGCCTCTTCCTATTTTGACATATTTGGCTAAATGATCACGTGTCTATTCACATTGACATACGTGTCTCCTGATACAAATCCGGGTCATTTGTATCAAGTATTAAGTACTATTTCTCGTTGCTTCCTTCAACGCAATATCCTGCCAGGCTGTGCTAAAGACCTGCTCTGTTTAGAATTCAGTTAGTGTTAGGCAGGACTGATTTTGTTGTCGAGTTATTTCAACTTCAACCCTTTTTATTCATCCATCTCCAGTGTGCCCCCTACTGCGTGTCCACATATGAGCTTTAGATGTGTGCGTATTTCACTATGTAGAGCATGGTAAGTTGAATTCAGTGTACCGCCAATGCAATTAACCATTCTTTTCATTATATTCAACTTCGTGTTACAGTGCACACACCCAAACAAACTGTTGGGAATCTTCACATTAAGTTGAGGATGATGCTTCTACAGCAACAGCAACCAGTTACATTATTTCCTAAGTATTTCATTATTAGTACATTACCACAACACCACAAAAAATCCGGGTCGTCGCCGTCACCATCGTCGCCATCGTGTTCCTGGTCGTGGTCCTTTTCGTGCTCGTGGTTGGTGTCGTATTCGTGTTCGTGGCCGTCGTCGTGGTCGTCGTCGTCGTCGTCGACGCCATCATTGTCATCGTCATCGTCGTCGTCGTCATTCTTGTCGTCTTCGACATTATTTACCCAGTTATTTCTCTCAGGCTGAACTGATTTTGACTCAGTATTGAAAACAACTACTACCAACACTGCTACTAATATCAGTACAACACTACAGTCACCATGAATCGTTGTCGCCGTCGTCGTCCCGTGGTCTACGTGGTTGTCCCACTCGCCTTGGCTGCTGGAGCTGCCATCACCATCATCATCATCATCATCATCGCCGTCTACTTCTTTTTCTTAACCAATGTATGCATCGTCGTCAGCGTCATTATCCTTGTTGGTATCATCATCAGCAACATCATGATCTTGATCATCTTCATACGGTGTTCTCTTCACTAAAACTCAAATTCGGCAAAAAATATCCATGGATCACTTAGGCACTTCCGCTTAGACAATTCGTTGACTCTAGAAATAGAGTGAATACATCGATGGCCATGATCTGCTCCCTTCGTATGCTCGTGAGAAACAATCTTACGACTTTGGGTCCTGAATTCCAGGAATCTCAATTTCAAAGTAACTATTCAGGTACGCAAGTGCGAATTTTGAGGCAAATAACACTGGACGGAGTTGCTGCCAACAGAATGTTTATTCAATTAGGAGATTATGAGATAAGGATACCATTCAAGATTTAGCTGGCTGGTTTAGAGAGTATATGCATGAGATGTATTTACATTTCATCCTGGTACATTGATCAGTAACCTAAGACTGTTGATATATCAGATTCACTCACCCAGTCTGTCTGTAGATTTTACAATCCACATCTAATAGCAACTCACGCTTATTCTAAAGCGATTTCCCCCTTAATATGTACGGAGCATTATCAATGGTTGTATATCGCAAAAGGATGCTCAGATTTAGACAATAACCATCCATGGCATTTGAAATAATTAAATCGAAAGAGCGTCTCAGACAGATTAATGATCTGACATATAAATAAAGGTTACGAGGTAGAAAGGCGTGCTCGATTATACAGTATTTATACGGCATCAATATGTGTTATTTTATTGGCGGAATATGCAAAAAGCAAACTAATGTCGGATATATTGTTTAGATCAGAATACACTTTACAATCGTGTAAAATAATTAACCCAATACAGCCCAATCAACTTAAAAGACATGCCTTCATTTGGCCTATATTTAAAGAAGATCGAGCATGATTTGCCTCACGCATCCATCTATCTAGATTGAGACATTTCGGGCGTTTTAGGATTGACAAATCTACACCCAGTGCGATTCGATGGACAATTTGGGAGACACCTATAATGTTCTGTTAAATACAATCTAATAATAGGCGGGCAATCATAAGAGAGATGTTAATTATTCGCACGTTGATATCAAAGCTAATGTCCGCTACAGCACACCCGTCGTATGCAAGTAGTCGTAGCATTACGGTATTTTGGCATTGATACATATCGACGACAGCTTACTTAGGAATACAATGGCGTGATAATAAGTATTCCAATCATAGATTGAATTGTACAGCATTGTATTATGTCTACACTTACATCCGCATTGACAAAATAACTTGTATTGAAAACAGATGCATTCATGTTAATTACTCTAGAAATGCAAACAAATGTCCACTAGATATAATGGTTCCCGTGCCATGTCATGCATTACTCCATCTTATGTCAACAGCGCCTCAAAGCTATCAGGATACAACTCATATCGAGTATGCGTTTATTTGCGAAGATTTTTCAATAAAATGTTAATGTGTGCAGGCCAAGGTGAGACTATTTTTGTAAATTTGCCACTGAAAATTACAAAAATAGCTTTCTGCCTTCAAGACAACTACAAAGAACGTGCTTGGACATGTAGAC